>JABFPJ010005085.1:0-12675 GCA_022817425.1 Gryon sp. ZL-2020
ATAAGGAGATCATAAGGAGATCAGGAGATCATCAAGAGATTATCAGGGGGTCATCAGGGGATCATCCGGGGGTCATCAGGGGATCGTCAGAGGGTTATCAGGGGTCTTCAAAAGGACTTCAGGGTGTCTTCAAGAGGTCCTCAGGGGGCGTCAGGGGTCTTCAAAAAGACTTCAGGGGCTATTCAGGGGGTCATCAGGGGACCGTCAGGGATTCATCAGGGGATCATCAAGAAGATATCAGGGGGTAATCAGGGGGTCATCAGGGGGTCATCAGGAGATCATCAGATGGTCGTCAGGGTGTCGCCAGGGGTCATCAGGGAGTCATCCGAGACTCAACAGGGCATCATCAGGGCGTCATCAGGGGGCCGTCAAAGATTCATCGGGGGATCATCAAGAGGTCATCAGAGGGTTATGAGGGGGTCATCAAAGCGTCATCAGGGGAACGCCAGGGGATCATCAGGAGGTCATAAGGGCGTCGTCAGGAGGATATAATTTAGTGTTTTTATCTATCATTAATATTTACTTACTTTCTTAAAGACTTTTTATTGAGGAAAAGTTTTACACCTATTAATTTTTGTTATAAGTGTTCATATTTCTGTTTTAACACCTTTTTTTACTTTTTTTCTTATTATTAACATTAACATAATGCGGACGGTTTGGTCAATTATTCTATTCTTCTGTTGTAATTTTATATTAGACATTCTTACAAAGCGTCAATATAACGAGTTACTTTTTTTTACTACTTTAGGACTGTTTACATCAGTGCACAAACAGAATTACACATGTAAAATTATATCAACGTGTTGCATTGTGTTTTCGCTTTTTTCAATTTTTACATTTGTTTTTCCCTAATTGTGCTTTTCATTCCATTTTTTACTTTTCATTCCACCGGCGCCTTGGTATTGTGGTAAAGGACGCCCACTTGCTGAATATACAATCGCGAGTTCGCACCTTGACCAGGGTCAAACAGACGGCAGGTGCACAACATTGAACTTCGATGTTGATGTCAATTTCACATTAACAACTAATTTGAATTTTCCACCAATTACAATTTTAGTTCTACATTTTTTATTTATCAGAACATGTGTTCAATTTGTTCAATGCAATTAATACAATTAACCTTTTTTTCTTTTATAACTCAGTATTAATTATTATTGCACTATTTCAACTTTTATTCCCACTGTACTCTGATGTATGATATAAAACCAATCAACAAACAAACATTCAAACTTACTATTTGATCCCTGCATTTTTTAAGGTATTATTCTTCCGCCAATTTTTTTACAAATATTGGCCCGAGCGAAACCGGGTGATCAGCTAGTACCTTATATTATTGACACCTAAGTTTACCCTAGTAAAATAAAACATATATGGACATCATATGATCAATATATTGTTAATATAATAAAGAATGTTTAAAAAAAGATTATTCATGTATTAACCATATATGGTCATAGGTGGCCATATATTATTACTATATTGTCAATATATGGCCACTATATGGCCAATATATGGCCAATGAATTAATCACAAAAAAATAATCGGAGCAATTTATTGTAACAGTGAAAATATATTCCGGCGATATGCGGGTTATATATGAGTCATATCCCTAAGAGAGCAAGTTAACAAATTTGATATTAATTGAATATCTCTGCTGTATCACAGAATTATTGATTCAATATTCATTCAATATATGAATGTCCGTTAAAATGATGTTAAATGAATATCGTTTCCATCAATGTTTATTCAGTATTAGACGACAACATTGATGTAATATTGATAAAACGTTATATCAGTATTCATTAAATATTAACATCTAAATATGTTATAAATGTTACATAAATGTCTATTCAGTATTATATTAGTATTCTCGTTCAATGTTGAATAAATAATGATATCAATAATATTCATTCAATATCATTTGAAGGGACATTCATATATTCAATCAATATTGAATCAATATTTGCTAAATATGGCTGAAATATTGAATCACTGTCAAATTTGTGTTATTGCTCTCTTAGGGATATGAGCTGTATATTACCTTTATATAAGCAATACATGTTCAATATATTTTTAATATAATGACAATATATTGATAATATACGTTTGATGAAATAATATATAAACAACATATAGATCATATATTACCAATATGTTACATTTTACTAGGGTAATGTGTGAATGTTTTAAGAATGACATTAATGTGAATTAATGAAGTAATGAAACGTTATGAGAAACTTTGTTTTTATAACACGTTCTGAAAAACAATACTGCCGATAAAGTTCCATATGTTAACAACCTTAGTATTTGATGTATATTGTTATGATTAATTTGAATAATGTAAATTATATTTATATGTAATTTGATAATTTCTGTATGTACTGTAACTTAAATAAAGATAATATTTTTCGAAATTCGTATAAAATAAACAAAATACTGTCAATAAACTTACAGATATTAACAATCATAGCATCATATATAACAATTAAATAATGTCTTTTCATGTAATGTAATTTAAGTAAAAATCATATCCGTTTTCATTATTAAATGATATAATCACTTAGTAAGTGGTCATTTTGATTTTCGCTTGAACAGTGCTACATAAAGGATCTGGATAGTAACTTATACCGAATATAGATTAACTTATTCAGTCAGAATCGTCGCAAAACGTCGCGCAGTGACAAGCGTACGACGCTCGACTTGCGACGTACCACGTGACACTGCGGACCAATGAGCGTGCCACTTTCCGATGAGACGCAATACTGCATTGGTCAGTTCAAACTTTCCGCGCAGAATTTGGTTACGCCTCAAAAGTGGAGGGAGGAAGAAATCTGACTGAATGAGTTAAAACGCAATCGAAATGTTGCGTGAATCGTTACGTGAGAATATATTTTTAATTGGTGACGTTGAATCACAAATCGTGAATTGTCGATAATTGTTTTGTGATGAACACATTGGCCATATATTGGCCATATAGTGGTCATATATGGACAATATAGTAATAATATATGGCCACCTATGACCATATATGGTTAATACATGAATAATATATTTTTTGTACATTGTGTATTATATTAACAATATATTGATCATATAATGTCCATAAATGTTTCATTTTACTAGGGTAAACTTCTTAGGTGTAAGAAATATATTATAATGCCTGGAAAACTTTTCGGCAATACGAATTTGTACATAAATGTACATATATTTACGTAAAAAATACCTTTTTTATTATATATATGTAAGGTATTTTCACAGAAAACCATGAATTTGAAATTGTATTTTTTGTATATATTTTGATCTAAATGTATATATTACTTTACAAATAAGTTAAGCAAACCATAGAGTAAATTTATAATTATCAGCCAAATATTTTTTCGTTCAAAACACGTTTTATGACCATTAGAATCATTTCTCGATGAAATGTAACAAATTCAAAATTTTTTGAAACTAAAAAATTAATAATGAGAATATCAGCCAAATAATATGCAACTGACATTAATATACGTTAAAACATGTAAAAATGTTGAAAATGCATGTTATTTTCTATTTAAATTTCAAATGCTCGGTGGCACGGAATTTTTCATCGAAAAATGCCATTTTTCGGCAATCGTATTTTTTAGTACCTTGATGCAGATTTTGACTATTGATACTCAAAATTTTTACTTTGCCCAAATAAGGGCCTCCGTAACAGTTATGGAGAAGTGAATGATTTAAAAATTTCGGGTTTGCTGGAAAAATACATTGCGTCTTATGGCGTTGTGATAAAATATTATTTATATATTCAATATCTTTTGTTAGAGAAATGCCAGAATGATGAAACTTGTATAACTTATCATTTGATTTCTGAAATGTATTCTGAAAAAATCCTATATCAGCTGTGAACATTTGTAAATAAATTTTGTAATTAATGAGGCTAGACAATATCCGATCTATAATAAGAAATATTGCTTCTCATTCAGTTAGGAAATGTGCAGATTGTACTACGAAATTACATATCTAAATTTTTCTATCAACATATACGGTTACGAAATGTCTGGATGCACATACGAAATTTCGTTAGTAATTCAGTTTCAAAATTCACTAGCCGTACTGTGAAGTTAAACATATGAAATTTTAACTTGGTAATTAAGCAGAGAAATTTATTATTAATTGTCAGACAAATATTTAATTTTCTTATAAGGCAATTGTATGCAAGTGTTTAACCCTGTAACCGTGGACGCGTATCTCCTCCACTCAGGAATTCCACTGGTTTACATTGCTCCCACTTTTCTCCCAACTATACAATTTCGGGCGCAGCCACGGTTAGAGGGTTAAATAATCAACGGAGAGCAGTATATACCCTAGAAACACAGTTTGATAATAACAATGTGCGACACCAAATTCCGTTGAAAAAACGGCTCCAAGTGTTTTGTAGAGAAATAGAATGTATTTCGACTGTGTTTGCCAATTTTTTGAGATAGTCCAGTGTATTAGTTATGAACAATTAAAAGTTGATTACAAAAATTTAGTTTTTGCATTATTTTTCTATAATCATATGTGACATTGCATTTCGATTGCAAAAATATGACTTCTACTGCATTTTAATTAATAATATACAGATAAATTGACATTACAAAGTGTAATTTTTCAATAATAAAGTTAATAATACAATACATTTCAATACTCTCTAAATTTGAAAAAGTGAAAATTAATCGGAAAAAGTGAATATTCACACATTCGAAGTTATAGTTCTTGTTCACATTGAAAGTGATATCGCAATGATATTACATTGATTTCACAGGGACATCACAGTGATATCACATTTATTTCACATAGCTATAACATTTATGTCACAATAAAATTACGTTTATATCAATTAAACATATCATTAACATTATACAAATAATGTGTTTCAATCAATATAATGAAAGCAAGGTTCCAAGTGGCCTCCCCCTTGTACAATTGCAAAAAAAACCGGTCATAACAAAAATGATTGTACCAATCCGATAAAGTTACAGAACCCAGAGGTTGAGTTAATTGAACAAAATAACGATGACAGTATTGTGGAGTATACGAAATGTGTACAGATCGGTGATAATTATTGAAACACATTGATTAATCCTGGAAGCGCGGTGTGTTGAAAATACGTAAAATGATTTAATACCGAGGTGCGCGTTTCGTTATCATTTCTGATAATGACATATCCGATGTGCGCGTTTTCTTTTTGAAAACAAAAATGACTATACCCGAGGTGCGCGTTTTCTATTTTTAACTAAAAATGACCATATCCGAGGTACGCGTTTTTTATTTTTAAAAGAATTTGAAAAAAAAGAGTTAGTAAGAGTTGAACCCTCTCATTCATTGTGCGTTTTGTTCTAAGTAGCAACTTACCCAATCGAGCTGTTGTTTCACTTGGCTTTATATCAAAATATAGCGAATTGTGCGAGAAATTTAACCAAAACCCACCCTTTTTAGCGATCCTACACGGAGAGAAATGAGTTTAAAAATTTACTGTTTAAAATCGCAAAGGAGACCTATAACGAATTTATAGTGACTAATTGCGATGTAACATACAAAAAAGTAATTTCCACTTTGATTAAATATGTAAAGTGGATAAACTAATAAGTTAAAGCATTTTTTTTTATTTATTTATCGTAGTTCGAAAGAAATAACTATGTTATAACAATAAAAATAAATACAGGTTCCATTAAAAAAAATAAATACACGGCAAAAACCGATATTTCATCTTGAAACGTTTTTGTAGCAGTTTTTAAAACATTTTTAGATGTTTCTTCAAAAAATGTTTTAAAACAAAACACTTCGGTGTTTTAAATGAAGACAATATGTTTCAAATTGAAACAGTTGCTACAGTCAGTTTTTGCAGTGTACCCCAAAGCAGAATATTAACGATATGTTGTGTTTATGTTTTCAGATTTCTCATTCTTCATTTTATTATGTTTAATCGTAAAATTTCACTGACAGCGATTTTAATTTTATATATTCAATACATTTCATAAATACGCAGTACATTTCATAAAGATTACAACTTAATAAGTAATAGAAAGAATAAAATGTATTATTTTTTCATCTTTTAAATTTTTTTTATATTACGCAGATATTAAATTTTTTAAGTATAGGTCTGTTTTAAACTCAAAACATAGTATATTTTAACGCATTTAATCTTAAATTTTGAAATTCATTTTTCTCCGTGTTAATTTTGCCAAATCACAATATAAACAGATCTTTGGTTAACCTGTTCAGCGTTCACACGAGTTGTGCGAGAAATCTAACTAAAACCCACCCTTTTTAGCGGACATAAGTTTTGCAAAATCAGAGTATAAAACGATCTTTGGCTAACCTGTTCAGCGTTCATACGAGATATAGTGAAAGTATATAAATTACTGTATTAGCTTCTGTACAAAACACGTTTCGTTCAAAACACGTTTTATAACCCTTAGAAGATATTTTTCATTAAATTAGACAAAATCAACATTTTTTGAAACTAGAAAATTTTTCACGCGAAAAATATTTGTAGTTGAAAACACGTTTTACGACCATTAAACCAATTTTCGATGTAATGTAAGAAAGTCAAAATTGTTTGAAACTACAAAATTTTTCACGAGAAAATTATTTTTCGTTCGGGAACGAACTACTTCTTTGCTTGCAATGTACGATACTTTTTGTAACTCGGACGGGGATATTCTGGAAAGAACCTGTTTTCGCGATCAAGTTACAAAAAAATAATACACTAGTCACAAAAAAAATCCGGACAAGATTTTTTTACTGATTTTTAGGGAAAATTCAAATTATCATAACTTTGCTATTATCCATTGAATTTGGCTCTGCTTTTTTTTAAATTGTAGGTAAAACCGTCTACTTTAAGACACTTTATTCAAAAGCTAATGTTTACTTTCATCTTAACGCGAAAATGTCAAAAAACCAAAACACCTTTTTTTCTGCAAAATTTTGCAAAAGTTAAACACTTATACGGCAAAATTTTGCAGGTTAACGTGAATTTTTCTTATAGGCTTTCGAAAACTTATCTTTTTCTAAAGAAATTAAAAAAAAATGTTGTTCAAACGATGTTTCTTAAGAAAAATACAGCAGTTTGAAAAAAAAACTCTTATGCGCCTACACTAAGACAAATAATGTAAGAAAAATTGTTATAATACATTAGAAAAGTGTTGTATAGCGGCAAAGTTTAAGAAATTACTACAAAACATAACAAAAATTATTTTTACAATTTTTGTAATGTTTTATAGCATTTTTTTTTAAATATGGTGTAATAATTATATCAAATTTATTTTTACTTTATTTCTTGGCGCAAATATCTTCAAAAAATATGTTTACAAATTTATTTTTCTAAATTGTATTCCTCTTGTACGAAAAAAAGTTACAAGTGTCGGAAGGATTTGAACACGAGCCTCCCAGTTGCTAGTCCGCCGCCTTGTCCACTCGACTATTGCTAGGTTCGTATGTGAGACTCGTATTGGGAAATACACAAATCACTATGACTCGAATGTGTAAGTGTATTTCCCAATACGAGTCTCACATTCGAACCTGGCAATAGTCAAGTGGACAAGGCGGCGGACTAGCAACTGGGAGGCTCGTGTTCAAATCCTTCCGACACTTTTGATTCGACAAGTTTTTTTCGTTCAAGAGGAATACATTTTAGAAAAAATAAATTTGTAAACATATTTTTTGAAGATATTTACGCCAAGAAATAAAGTAAAAATAAATTTGATATAATATCAAGGGGCGCGCCAGCGCCCCGACGAGCCGAGGCACTGAGCGCGCCCTTATTTTCTGTTAGACCATATTTAAAAAAATACTATAAAAACATAACAAAAATTGTAAAAATAATTTTTGTTATGTTTTGTAGTAATTTCTTAAACTTTGCCGCTATACAACACTTTTCTAATGTATTATAACAATTTTTCTTACATTATTTCTCTTAGTGTATAACTGGCTACATTATCTGTAATTTTGTGTGCAAAATTACAGATAAAATATGACAACCGAACATGAACTTGTATTTCGATTGTATTCAGAAAACTTGAGAATGCCTTAAGGATTCAGAAATTGTGCATGTAACATTATTGCTTTTTTCGGCTTTTACTGTTCAAAAGCGGCGAAAAACATATACAGTAATATGGAAAAACTTCTAATGTAAATGTTTGTAACTTTAACTTGCAAAGAACTACTTAATTTCAAGAAAATTACATGTATTATGACGTTTTGAACGCAAAAAGACCATATTTGTATTCAAAAGGTTGTGTCTTTCTTATACTGTAATACTTACATTTAAAATTTGAAGTCAATTTACTCTTAAATTAAAGTTCTGCTTGAAATTTAGAGTGAATTTACTTTAAAATTAGATGAATTTAATTGTAAATTTAAAGTTGTACTTGAAATTTCAAGTAAATATGCTCTAATCCAGTTGCAATGTATAAACTAATTTTTACAGTGTATAAATTAACAGATCAATAAATTTGTTTTTTAATTCTTATCAGAAAAAGATAATCTTTGTATTGCTGATACCTACAATTATTGATTTTACGTAAATCATTTCGGAAAGTTAGATTTCAAATACCAAAAATTAACTAAAAACGTATCTTCAATTTTCTTACGTTTTTTGTACTTCATGCAAATAAAAGAAAATTTACGTAAAACCTTGATAAAGTGGAAGATTTTACCTACAATTTAAAAAAAATAAATTTAAAATCGGATAAAAATTACAGATACTGTAGCCAGTTATAGACATGAATAAGTTTTTTTTTGAAACTGCTGTATCTTCCTTTATAAACATCGTTTCAGCAACTTTTTTTCTTTAATTTCTTCAGAAAAAGATAAGTTTTCAAATGCCGATAAGAGAAATTAACGTTAACTGCAAAATTTTGCCGTAGAAGCGTTTAAATTTTGCAAAATTTTCCACAAAAAAAGTTGTTTTGGTTTTTTGACATTTTTGCCTTAAGATCAGAAAAAAATGTAGCTTTTGCATAAAGAGTCTTGAAGTAGACGGTTTTACCTACAATTTAAAAAAAAGCAGATCCAAATTCGATGGATAATATCAAAGTTATGATAATTTGAATTTTGCCTAAAAATCAGTAAAAAATTCTTGTCCGGATTTTTTTTGTGACTAGTGTATAACATTTTTTAATAATAATACTAATCATTAATATATAATCAAATGACTAATATGAATTTCATTAATGCAATTTATTTATATTCAACATAGTATATTTCAGCCGCTTTGTGAAATTGTATAAGTCCAATTTAACAAAAGTATAGTTTTGTATTAATATTCAGATACTGAGTACATTAGATTAAATGCTTGCATTGATTTTCATATGTTATTATAGTAATCTTTTATAATTTAGTTGTCTAAAAATGAAGAAAAATCATATCGTATTTAATATAAATAGCAAAAAATATAATAAATAATAATTATTTTTTTATTGCTTTTATGATTGTCATAAATGATATTGTTGTTATTATTATTATTGTTTGTATTATTATTGTTGCTATTGTTATATTAAGAAATTATTCATACAATTTCAAGTTAAATACTTACTTTTTCCGTTAATGAAGTGTTATCATATCGAGTAAACGATACCTCCTCCGTGTTGTTAATAAACTTTGCAATTGAATTTGCAATATTATTTATGCCACTTTCCGTAAATTTTTTCGAAAACATATTGCATAATTCCCACAATTAACACTTTAAACGAAAGTAATAATGAAACTATTCATAAACATTCTTCTCGCAGTATCACAACAATGCCTTTGGTGCGTCTAAATTCTGAGTTAAAAATGTAAACAAAACATTAAACCAAGAAAAAGTCGAAGAAAAACGAAGTTATGTATTAAGGTTTCAATGATTTAAATCAGATGATTTAAATCATTGATTAAAATCACGATTGAAATGAATGTTTTTTTAATCAATAATTGTAATTAACATATTTTCATTATTTAACCCATGATTAGGCGCACAACGGTCTTTTCGATCGATCAACAAAGATAACCGAGTGGCGGTTTTGTTGATAAACAAAGACGCGAGAAAAAGCGGGACCACCCCCGGGTTAAAAAAAAACCGACAAAAATCTTACTTAGAATAAACAATTGGAAATAATTTTGTGATTAAAATTAATTACAAAATGGTAATTATTTATATAGCAAATTAAATAATTTATATTCCTAGAAGTAATGAAATAAAAATTATTCAGGGAAATCAGATTGTTACAGAAATTATTTAATCAAACAAAATATAATATCGATCAAAGTTTAAATCAAACTTTCGATATATATAACTTTTGAAAATTAAGGAAATTATTGAAACGGTAAAATTATCAATTAAGAAAACCATATATGGTCTCATATGTGTGTTCATATATGTGTTTATATATGTGTCCATATAATTCGAAAATAATTTTATATTAACCCATTCAGCCGGATAAGGCTAAAATCATTTTCTTACATTTTTTTAGGAAAAAATTGAAAGACAAAAAATGTTTAACCTGTTTTACCGACATTTTAAAAAATTCAGATTGTCAAAATTTAAAAACCATAATGTTTATTTTTAAATAGAAAAACACGCATTCCAAATTCTGGGTGGCGCTTTTGAACTTGCAATTTGACCCCTTTTTCAATCACTTTAATTTGTATTCATATTCAATTATATGTTTCATATAATATATGTATGGATATATATACTTATTTTGCTTCATTTTTATTTATTAGTTATGCTTAATATTACATTATAAAGTATGTTTTGTGAATTAATATTTTATTTTATAATGCAATAAACATTTCTTGTAACATTTAACATGAATTTGAATCATTTGAATTATTGCGTTTACAGGGTAGCTATGCTACATGATGGTTATCAACCTCTTCGCAATTCAACGCATTAGGTTAGGTTCAGTTGTCGCGTAAATTCGTTCCGTGAACGTTCGAAACTTGAAGCCTATGTGTACGAATACATCGGTGCCCATAATTGTTGTGGGCGTTTGATGTGGTGTTCATTTCTTTGTGTCCTCAATGTCGGTGTACGAATACATCGGTTCCCATAATTGTTGTGGGCGTTTGATGTCGTGTTCATCTTTTTGTGCCCAAAATATAGGTGTACGAATACATCAGTGCCTATCATTTTTGTATCCATTTTGGTTCGTGTATCAAATTTATATGTATGATCAGGACTCTTCCTTAAATTTTATAAAATATGTGTTGTTGTAGCGAAGTTGTTGGATACATTCTGGAATGCCCTGAACGCAAGCAAACAAACACAAAGGGAAGATCGTACTTTTCAAAAGTACTTTTGTGTAACGGTTCCTCAAAAAAAATCCAAGTAATTGGTTGGAATAAGGAAGCCGATCGAATGGACAGTCTCTTCAATGAACCTTCTGCGGTGAGTTTTGTAACAAATTTATCTATGGATTCAAACATATTTGCAAACATGTTTTTGCTTATATAATTCAATACATTTGTATTAGGTTAAAAAATCAATTAATAATTTTTTAATTCCCTTTTCACGTTTTTTAGTTTTTTGAATTTAAACGTATTGTTCCCAAGTTGGAAATGAGATCCTATTGTAAAGCAGGAAACTACCCGCATGAATTAGTAGTGGAAACATGAACTGCGATAAAAAAACTCGGAACATTTACTGTAAATATTCATCAACCATCAACAACGCAGGAGGCCAAGATAAAGGATTTACGATGAACCACTGGCATGCTTGGTACGTATATTTTTTAAGGTTATGTTCTTCTGCATAATCTTAGATTTTATTAATATACATTTTGAAACATATATTAAGACCTTTTTTCAATCGAATTCAATTTTTTTCATTAATCTGCTCGTCAGTGAAATCATTTTTTTTATTTTTATGCTACTAGAGCATCACCTTAAGAGGATGTCAAACTGAAATACCAACTTTGAATTTTATCTATGGCGCCAAAATCGTTCTTTGCAAATTGTAACAAAATAATAAATAAATATGAAAAACGAAGGAAATACGTCAATTCTTCATGAAATTATCTTTAATTTGATCTAAGCAAATTATTTTTCAAAACTACAGTTATAACGTATTTTTACGAGTCGTTTTTGAAATTATTTTGCAGGTTAGAAGAATTATTTCGAAAACAACTTGTAAAAATACAAAATTAATATAGCTCTAAAAAATAATTTGTTTAGATCAAATTAAAGATAATTTTCTAAAGAATTGACGTATTGTCTTTGTTTTCTCAAAAATTGTTTTATATTTATATAAACTATCACCTGGTGCACCGTGCTGCACCAGGATGATGCCGCAAACAATCTATTAACAAATTACAATCTTTTAAATAACAGATTGTCGAGCGAGCGTTCGCCGATTCGCGCGGATATCGAATCGGCACGGACAATAAATTGAAATGAAGTAAGATTTTGACTTACAAATGTCGCTATCTCTTTCTTCGCCGCTCTGCCTAGTCTCGCGCTGTCCTTCTCCCTCTCGTTGTCGCAGTCTCGCTTACCGCTTTCTTCTTCTTTTCTTTACGCGCGCACTATTCTAACTTTTGGGGCACTTCTTGGGGTTGATTGGGGTGGTACCACCTTGGGGGCTTTTTGGGGCACTATTTTAATTTTACTGCTCGCTTACTGGGGGGGGGGGCGCGAACTCGCGATTTCAGCTTTCAGCTTTCAAACAAAAAACTT
>JABFPJ010005086.1:0-12674 GCA_022817425.1 Gryon sp. ZL-2020
TTACAGAAATTATCAGGAGACACACGATTTAATCTTATTTCCGACATAATAACCTTGGTAAATAATAGAACAAGAACTGAGTCATAGGTATAATTAAACTAGTTTATTGACTGATTGTTTAAGTTATCATTTTGATTATTATGATATTGCAATATAAAAATAAATAAGCTATAAATGCAAATTTTTATATTGTACTAGATTACATATGTTATACAACGGTTCGCAATTAATAATTAATAACCCTGTAAACACATATTGCCCAATAACTCCCCAAAGCTGCGTCTCAAGAATTGCCCAATTTTCATCCAATTTTTGAATTCATTAAGCTACCAATTAGTGGCCAATATAAATGATTTATTGATATTTCATTAAAAAATAGTAAATTGTATATAACTCAGTAGGCATATATAATTAGGTGAAATTAAATGAATTTAGTGAAGCATTTCTAATATATAATAATATTAATCTAATGAAATTATGTAACATTAATTCGGGGGAACATCGGAAATAGGATTGAATTCCGTATTTGTCACAAAGTTAACATAACCTTTTAATGTTATTTCGACAATTCAATATGAAGTTAATTTTATATATAATATTTACAAAATTTCATTGACTGATTTTATAAAAAATTAATATTAACAGACAACATTTTTTATTAGAATTTGGCTTGAAAGTTGTAATCCTGAGTACAAAAAAGTGCGCCAAATTTGAAATTCGTAAAGGATTGTCAAAGTACATATCAACAAAAGGAACACTACAATAACATTTTACAGTAATTGCATAATGAAGCAAAGATAGTTGTATAATTAAAAAAAAAATGTTAACCCTTTATTGGTAAAGCCATTTTTTTGTCTTTCTTTATCATTAACAGTCCCATTCGGTTATCTTTTTTTATGCGGGAATTCCCTCATAGCGATACCAACGAAGGGTTAACTAAGAAAACGAAATCTATTTCGAAAATAAGATTTCTTGAAACATTACTTTTTATATTAGTAAACATTTTATATATATTTCCATAATTTTAGAGTTAAGTTAATTATTATTAAAGTTAATTATTAGCAATTTTAACGATTAAGATAAACGTTGATTGAACATTATTTATAACGAATTCGTAATATAGTAATATCTTAATAGAATAATAATAAAATTCTCTCCATTTTATACTTATTCATTCTATTATTTTATTTCTCTTTATCTACATAACACACGCAACATATGATTCGTCTTCAAAATCGTCGCTGAAATATGCAATATCTATTTCGTTATGGAAAACAGAATACGGAATTAAAAAACATTTCCTCAAATTTTCATTTACAGTGACTAATGTCGCTCGCTGTTGAAGTTGCGAAACTTTGATTACACCTAAATCTATCGATGACATGCCGACGTCATAAAATGCGGTCTGCTCTATAAATCTTTGAACATTTAGAAAATATAAATCGCCACGTTGTATAATATTTCGAACTATATATACTTTATTATCTATACAAATGCAATTGTTTTGCGATGTCGTGCGCAAAGTAAGCCCATTATATTTTAATTTTTTAAATTGTCGACAATTTTCAGGCAAATTTTCGTCGTTGTGTTCCTTAGAGGGAAGATATACAATTTTGTCAGTTACTACTTTATCGTTTGGATGTTTAATCATTTCAGCAATTCGGTTTGAGATTTGTTGTAGTGGCGAACCAGGTTTTCTTAAATATTTAGCAATACTGCCCATCATGTTTTCATATGGAAAAGCTGAAAAACAATCAATATTCCCGAATCTTCGAACATCTTCAACCAAATGAAGAAGACCGTGTACATTGTACGACAAAAAAGCTTTCGAGTATAAATCAACAATTCTATCGACATATTTTTTTAAAGCAAATTCAGCAAAAATCAAATGCCTTTCAGAACTCGCATAAAAACAGAGACATCGAATCGCTGAATGAAACATTAAAAAATGCAAATAAAGATGTGTAGGCAAGCATCCTTTAAAAATAATTATACCCGACACCAAAAGAATTTGTCGCAGTTCTGTGCCTTTAAATGATTCGAAATCAAAAATATCATTTGGTTTCCGAGCGTACTCCTCTGGACAGTATTTGGCAATTAAGCACAATCTGCGATTTGCTATACGCCGGTGATTCAAACTTAACTGCGCATGTTTATTATACTTTCCTTGAATCCAGACAGATAGTAGTTTGAGCATTACACCTAGCAGAACCAAATGCATATATTCGAAAGGTACTTGAATAACTAGGCTCTGAAATATTTGATTCAACGGTGACGGTTCCGGGAGGTGGTGTTCCACATCTAATCTGTTCCTGTAATCTTCGGTGGATCTTAGCTCGTGACTTGAACCCAAATACACCATGTGACGTGTGATTTTGTTTTTATTTTTCGAATAGTAACTGCGTCCTTCAACTTTGCATTTAGAACAAGGTTTTCTTGAGATATGAGATTTGTGATTTAATGCGAAAGCTCTTGCAGGAGCATCTGCAATGAAGCATCGAAAATAAACTTCAATTTTTTTATCTATATACAAAATGCCTTCGTCATGTAATATTCTCTTTGCTTCCAGAACAAATGCATTTAAAAACTGCGTTGAATTTTCTGGCTTCTTCTTTCCTTTATATATTCCTATAACTCTAATTTTACATTCCTCCAGATTCGCAATTTTGCAAAAGATTGCCCAAAAGCATGTTTTTTTGTTTAAATTGCCACCGACGATATATATGTCAACGTCTAATTTTTGTGGAATCGCTGCTCCGGCATTCATTTCTAGAAGTCCTCGTAACGCTTTCTCTAAACCCAGATGAATATATTCTCCTGGTGGAACAATAATTGGTTTTTCAGTAACTCGTGGGGTACCAACAAGAGTTCTCGCTCGTTTTGGTAAGAATCTGCAAATATTTTTTTTTTATATTCATATTTCAATGCACTTTTCAGAATCAATGTATACAAATGTATTATTTGATATAAATGTAAAAAAGGTAAGAATAATAAAAAAATGTTTGTTTTAGAGAATAATTTAAACATAATAAAATTAATTATTACAAATGTGTTCGAGCTATTTCTTTTTTGTCTAACTTAGTCTAAATACATTATAAGATATATTGAAAAATATATTGATATATATGTTTAATATTGTTTTCATTATACAACACAGACAACCACGATTTTTACAGACAATTAAATGGGAAGTCACTGTGAATTCACATGTGATTGACATGTGATTAACAAATAAATCACAATTTCCCTCTCAGTGTGAATTAAATGTAAAGTTATGACATTTAATTGACAGTGAGTTCACACGAAGCTCACAAAAACCTCATACACTTTTCACATAAAATTAACATTAATTTCACATTGATTTTGCAGCGAGTTAACATAAATATCACATTTGTTACACACCAAGTTCACATAAACTTCACATAGACCTCTCACAAGCCTAATTTTAACTTGACATCGATTTAACATTTATTTAACTCCCAATGCTTCATATGTAAACATAATACTACATTCAGATTAATAATAAAATAATTTTAGGCTGAATCTGGTAAATGTATTAATTTTTTCAAATTTGTTGCAATTGCAAGATGCAATTTTAGGCATTGCTTAATAAATTTTAAAGTAGTTCGCTCGTTTTATAGTTTTCACAGATAATTGATAAAAAATAAGTGGATTAGTTAGTTCAGTAATTATAAAATTTTATGCGATTTTTTAATTATGGTATTGCCGACTTAGATTAGCCATAAAGTGAATTTGAAAAAATAGAATTTTAACATTAGCTCTTATGGAGAAATGTCTTCAGAGTATTTAAAAAATGATATTTAAAAGTAACTAACACTGATAAATGAAAAAATATATGACGATAGTATCTTTGATTAATGTAGATTTATTTATCACTTTAAAAAGTGATATTTATTTATCACCTTACCGGACTTGCTTGCTAAGGGTAATATCGCATGAAAGAATATTATTGATAATATTATTGCACGCAAAATAAAATTACATTAAAAATTACTATACCGTACAGCAGCGCTGTCATAGAAATATTTTGTTTACATTATTACAAATCTGTTTACTTTCAAAATACTAGAATTATAGAAAAATTTGTGATAAAGAATAGCAATTTTTACTATACTGTATGACAAATTTTTCTATAATTCTATTAATTTGAAAGTAAACAGCGCTTATAAAAATGTAAGCAAACTATTTTTATGTCAGCGTTAATGTACAGTATAGTAATTTTTAATGTAATTTAATTTTGCGTGTGAATGTTTAGATTTACCAGATTCAGCCTAAAATTATTTTATTATTAATCTGAATGTAGTATTATGTTTACATATAAAAATAAGATGGCAATATTATGTTTACATATGAAGCATTGGGAGTTAAATAAATGTTAAATCAATGTCAAGTTAAAATTAGGCTTGTGAGAGGTTTATGTGAAGTTTATGTGAACTTGGTGTGTAACAAATGTGATATTTATGTTAACTCGCTGCAAAATCATAGCTCGCTGTGAGGTTTTTGTGAGCTTCGTGTTAACTCACTGCCAATTAAATTTCATAATTTCACATTTATTTCACACTGAGAGGGAAATTGTGATTTACTTGTTAATCACATGTCAACCACATGCCAATCACATGTGAACTCACAGTGACTTCACATTTAATTGTCTGTAAAAATCGTGGTTGTCTGGGAATTCTAATTTCATATTTATTAATTACATGTATTACCTTAAGCTTTGCTGTGTCCGTAGAACACACAATAATTTATCAATTTGAGAGTGATTCATGCGTGTTGATAGAACAGTTGATGCAAGTTTAGCTTGAAACGCATCATTTTCCACATTTTTGTCGCATAAATTCTGGGTATTAGTTGCAGTACTTTCTATACGGTGGGCTATGTTCTCTTGCGTTACTTGCACTGACGGAATTGTTAACGAAAAATCAGGACCACTTTCGTGAGTTTCATTCAATTGATCTACAGTTGCAATAGTTTCCGTATGATGAACTATGTTCTCTTGTGCTGATTCTCTTAACGAAAGTGTTGACGTAAAAACATTTCCATTTTCGTCAGTTTCATTTTGTGGAACTTGTGTAATGTCATTATAACGTTCCAAGCTTAGTCGGAAATCGTCCCCGATATTTTGCAGTACCCTTCTACACGATCTTCGTACTCGTACCATTTGACGTTTACTCAAGAATACATATGGCTTGCGTCTTAAAGGAATTGTCGTTTTTCCTATCCGATTTTCTAACGTCTTCATGATTGTCACTGTTTTAAAAATGATTATGTTATTAATAGATTTACCGTAATTATCATTATTAATTAATTATTTTTAAACTGTTGTATACAAAAATAAATATTACTTTAATTTTGTTGTGTAATCATCAGAATAGTAAATTGATATTCATTAAGCGAAGATTCGCATATTAATAAAAAATTTACTAAATATTGCTATATTATCAATTCAACTTTGAAACAATAAAATAGTCAGTATTAATTAAATACTAATGAAAAATTAAAGTTTTTTTGAGATTGTATGACATAAAGATGTACAAAATCGAATAAAATCTACTGCTTGCGCAACAATCGATGTATTGCCATTATTTGTATTTGAATTACATTTTTTATACATTTAATGTAATTCTTCATTTTAAATATTTAGTTAAAAATATGAAAATGTCTGGAAAATAACCAATAGAATTATAATAGGAAAACGAATACAATGTGTTGAATTTATTTCTTGTCATAATTTATCCAATAATTTGACATACCCAATGCGTTGTCAATAATTCGAAAAAGCTGAAATTTTCAATTTGCGTAAATGTTGCTTTGTTCCTTTGGTTGCTAATCAAGAAAAACCAATCTATAAATATGTTACTTTATTATGACGATGAATAAAAGGACTTGCACATTTTGGAGCAGTAATAATATAATGTTATGATTCTTAATGACAACATTAAAACCCGCATTTCGAAAATAATTAAACGTGTTTCGATTAGATATTTTGACTTTATATCTCCTTGTAAAAGAGAAGGATAAAATAGGCGTAAGTTCAATTGAAACAAAGATTTTAAGAACACCGCTGTCTAGATTATATGTAGACGAGTTCATTGTTTCTTTGTCTGTAATCAATAGAAAGACAATGAGAGAAAATATATTTAAGAACTAAAATGATATTTAGAAACACTTTCTTTGATATTAGATTCAAATGTAAACAATACAGTTTTCTATGCAACTACGATTTGAACAATCATTCATCTCTACATAAAAAGGAAATAATCGCGCATCATAAAATGAGTTCCACATCAGAGGTAAGTATAATATTAATTATGTTAATGTTATTAAACGTCAAATATTCGAAATAGTCAGAAGGTTTTCTAAAATTTTGACAGCATAAAGTTACAGCAAAATCGTATCTAAAAGCATATTGAAGTTCACCGATTTTATTTCTTCAAATTTTTCATTTTCTTCAAATTTTTAGCCGCCATTATCTTGAGAATTTTTGAAAAAAATATAAATATAAACTCAATAAATTTATGGTTGACTATAATATTAATTGAACATTTATATCTGAATTTTATTTGTTCAAATAGGATAATTCAGAACAACTGGTTGATTCAGATAATACTGAATACGAAGATGATGACGAAAAGGAGAACATATTGCGAAAATCAACGAGAATAAATCGAGGCAAAAAACCGAAAAGATACTGTACAACATCAAGTTCCGAACCGAACAAACGAAGAAAAAGTACAGACGCAGGAAAACAAAGGAAAACAGCTAAAATAAATGCAGAAAAGCCTCGTAAATATTTTATTACATTTTATTTTAATAGAATATTCTCAAAAGACACACGGTAGTGCTGACCGCACACAAAATAATTGTTTTTTTTTAGTTGGCCAGAGACACTACCGTGTCTCTTGATTTGCGCTGTGGTTTAATACATATTAACATTAACACTGTGGTTTAAATAATATTGATTCGATTCGCTACATTGGTTTAAAGTTATATATATACATATTTTTTTCTTCTTCTTTTTCGTCTTCATATTCAATTATTATTTCTATGACATATATTATGCTCTTAAAGATTAATAGTATAAATTACAATTTCAGCTAATGTGCGAGGAAGAAATGACAAATTAGCGGATCGAACAAACTTGGACGTACATGAATTGCGTAAAATAATGAACGCAGGTACTGGGTTGCTTAAATTGTATTAATATATAATTTTTAATGTATTAGTACATAAAATAATATTTTATGTTTATTTTCCAGGTTTAAACAAACAGGCTGAAGTTGCGGAATCTTCGAATGATGTTTCCAATATCAGTCCCAGAATGAATGAAACTCCACGTTTTTCTTTAAATAAATCAAACTTCGCCCATATGACAACTGCAGTAATGTACGTATACTCATATAAGTATGAAAGTGTATGCATATAAATTACGAAATAGTGCGAAATAAATTTTTGTGATTCTTTAAATGAAACCATTTAACGTTTGTAATAGTTGTATTAAGTGGATATGAAGTAGTACATCTTAACAAATTGATGAATGAATATTAAAATTGACGATATTACGTTCATTCTTTCTTTTGAATCGGTTAAAGTTGTATACATACTGAAAAGTGACTTCTGATTTGTTTCAATTATAATAATTTAAACAAACATTGAAATTAAAAATTAAATAATTATTTTCATTTCTTTGAAAAATAGTTTGTTTTATTATAATATATAAATTGTGACAAATACATAATCATGTCGGTAATGTAGAAATAGATAGGTTTTAAAGTCTTTTTCAATTAATATTTTTGTTCGATTATATATTACTGACATTTGCAAAAAATATTTAATAAAATATAACCAACAATGTAGCGGCAATTTTGTTATAATGGTAAAATACTGTAATCCATATAAATGAACTTTTAAATAACTCATTTAAAAAGACATTGTTCATAATACATTAGTATTTTTATTCATATTAAAGCGGAAAATCAAACGTATTTAATTTAAAAAAAAATTGAAAAATATATATTTTATAAATACAGCAAATAAATTTCCTTCTATTATGGTAATTATCGACAAATAAATAAAAACAATCATTTACTTGCAAATCGCAGAGAGCATGATGGAACGTCCTCTCATGGAACTCAGGAACGTCCAGTTACCCGAAATAATGTACTTCAACCTTTTCAGAACATGGAAGAAAGGTACGAATTACGAATCTGAATTTATTTATAATCGAAATCTGAATTCTATTTATATCGCTTTCTTTAAAATAGTTATGCATAGTCACGATAACTGGTACTTCAAACTCACGATAACAGCTACTATTACCAAAACTAAATATTCAGTAAAATAAATTAGATTTGAATTTATCAATTTCAGCGATGATTCCGAACAAATGGAATATGCAGAAGAAAAAAATGAAGTTTGTCGAAATCCCTTTCGATACGTTGGACCAGGGTTAGTAATATTTACGTAGAATTATCTTAATATTCATGTAGATGTTTTAAAATGAAACATAGATTTCATTAGTTTCTAACGTATTTGTATAATTCCTTCTTTTAGAATTCTTGGTGCACCTCGTCGTGCTGACAATCCGCCACATCGTCCGTCATGTACAAGGTTTGAAACGACTATTTTTTATTAATATTTTACATCAATTAGTATCAATTTAAAATTGACAATTTTAAATCATCCTGAAATTCTTTAAAAATACCAGAAAGTCAGTAAAATAAACTAGTTATTTATCAATTTCAGAGACGTTGTGGAAGAAATTGAAATTGCGGAGTTAAACGACGAAGATCCTGCTGCAAGAGTAAATGAAAATCGTCTGCGTGTGGGTCGAAGGTTAATATCTATTCACATTTTATGAAATAACAAACTCATGTCATTATTTGTATCACATTTTTTATCCTTTTTTTTACAATTATTGCAAGTCATTTTCGTCCTTGTATTCCACCAACTTCTTCTTGTGTATATAGTAGGTTTAAAAGGATTAAATTATTTACGAAGAATATACACCAACTAATATCGACTTTAATACGTCCAATAAGTTATATAAATAAATAGATAGTTAGTAAAATAAGTCAATTATTTAATTATCAATTCTAGAGATGCCACGGAACAGATTGAAAATCCCGAATTAGTAGAAGACGTTCATGCTGAGAGAGTAAATGCAGATCGAGTCATGCAAAATGACATATTGTATCCTCTTCGAACTTCTGAACGAAGGTTAATGAGTATTAAGTTTTTATTTGGAACTATTTACATACATTAATATCATTTTATAATATATTATTATAATTTTTTATCCTAGAAATCCTGTTACTCATTCTATTCCTCAAAATCCTCCAGCTGCTCCATATATTAGGTTTTAAACTATGATTATATAAATTATTAAGTTTGTGTTTGAAAAAAAATAATAAAATGATATAATTTGTTTTAGAAATCAGAACGATGAAAACGCAATTGGTCAAATTTTAAACGAACTTCGTGCGTTTAGAAGAGAATTTTTTGTAGGACAAAACAACGTACCTGAAAAGCCTCGGTATTTGCCCTGTAAGTCGGTTGCAGAGGTTCGCAATTTGGAAAATCTCAATGAAGAAGAGTCTATCCACACAATTAGATACTTAAGGTATCTCGGAGGAGCTTCTGTCAAAGAAGCTTGCAACTTTTGTTTACAAGCAATGGTAGACGATATCGTAATGGACCAATTTACGTGGTATGGTCGAACTCGTCATAATAATATTGTAAAATTGGCATTATGCCGAAGTAAACTATGTCGATTGATTGCAACTGCCGTCTCAATTGATAAACATGGATTAGTGACAACCGAAATATTTAATAAAACCATGATGTCAGTTATCGATCTTGCCAAACAGAGAAATAGAAACAGAAATCCCATAAATGTAGGAGAAAGACGAATTAGATTTCGAAATGGACAGGTATTTGGTGACGAACCAGTTGATCGATAAGATTTAAGATTGTACAACTATTTACGAGAAATGAATTTGTATAATATAAATTTGTTATAATTTTAAAGTGTATTGCATCACTACTTGTTTTTCGTCGTTATATATTCTATTTTAGTGTTAATGTATGCTCAAATTTTATATTAATAAATTATTATCCCACAAAAAATTCAATGTTGACTTAATTAAAATTAAAACATTAATATTACTGAATGTACAAAATTAGTATTCTGCGAATATGTAAATATTTCATGAGTTAGTTATCTCTTATAATTGTAATTAAATTTTCTTAATTTTTTTAAAACCAAATTACAATTATGTTTATATTATGTGTTGGATAAATATAAAAATAATATGTCATTTCAATAATACGAGACATTTTATATTATTAAAAGTATATCAAGTATATTTTATAATTTAATATAATAAATTATCGTATTAAGTTGCTACATACTTTCGAATTGTTTAGTTTGTAATATTAAAAATGAAATGTCAAATATAGCGCCTTTTTTTAATACAATTTTGCACACATATTTTTATATAACGTTATATATAAACATCATTTTCATACAAATACAAAGTTACAGAATAAAATCATATTAATATTATACAGTCAATTAAGTTTATAAAGCATACTTATGGCTTGAATGTAAGGTTATGCTGAGTTTATAACATCAATAAAAAATTTAACATATTTAAAAAAACATGTTTTATAATAGCATAAAACATATTATTTTATGGAATTCATGTTTCAATAAACAATGAAAGTACAATTGACTATTTAATTATTTTCAAATATCAATATCAAACATATTGACCAATAATTGATAGCTTAAGGAATTCAAAAATTGGGTGAAAATTGGGCAATTCTTGAGACGCAGCTTTGGGGAATTATTGGGCAATCCTCACGATCGGGATGTGTTTATAGGGAATGTTTGTTATATGTTTAAAATGAAATAAATTTATTAACAAGTAAACAATACGTTATTTATTTTGTCTAATACAGTAAAAAAGTAATTCTAAGAAAATGTAATAAATGTTTCGAAATCATAAATTAACGTGAGTTAAAAAATATGCTTTAAATTGTTCTCTGATGTATGCTGCTGTTGTTGTATTTCCGCTTACTGGTGTTACTTCAAAGGGCTGAAATGCGTCACGATGTAAGTTAGAAGCATGCTCCATGAAATTGTGTACACTTCTATCATGTTTTCTGACAAAATTGTGTAAAGTGACAGCAGCTTTTATCATTTTCTCTATATTCTCCGCGGAACCTTGAATAGGTCTGCGAAAAATCCGCCATTGAGATGCCAGCAGACCAAAAGCATTTTCAATTACTCTTCTAGCACGGCTAAGATGGTAATTGTAGCAAGTTTTCGCTTCGTCCAGTTCACTTTTTCCCGGATAAGATCTCATCATATATTTTGTGAGAGGAAAAGCCTCATCTCCTATCAAAACATATGGTAATACAGGACCTCCCGGACAAATTTCTTCTGCAAATAGAATATCCATTTCTTCATTTTCTAACATCTTGCCCATTGCAGAATTTCGAAAAATTCCTCCATCACTTTGCCGACCATATGCTCCAATATCCACCAGCCGGAAACAATAATTTGCGTCGCAAGCAGCAAAGAGCACAATGCTGTGGCTATTTTTAAAATTGTAAAATGCCGATCCAACAGTAGGTGGACACTAAAATTAACAAAATATGAATATATTGTTTGTGTTTTTTTTAAATACACTGGGCACAAAAAAAAGGCCACCTAGCAGTAGTCAAAAAATGAGCCATTTTCAAACCGACATAACTTTTACAATTTACATCGAAATTCAAAGTTCTTTTTTTTTAAATGAAAGGTTGAGATTTCCTCTAAAAGAAGATGTCCAATAAATTTTCAAAAATTTGGTTTTTGTTATGACAAATTAAATGTAAACAAAACAAAATTTTTTGCGGTAAATTTTAAAAAACATGCAAACGCTGGTTCATGGCATTGGCATGGCATTGGCATGGCATTGGTATGGCATTGGTATGGCATTGGCATACCAATGCCATGCCAATGCCATGAACCAGCGTTTGCATGTTTTTTTATGCTTGTACATTTCGTAGCATCTCCATGAAATGCAAGAGACCCGAAAATGCACTATCATTTTCAATTGACCATAACATTGCCATTTTTCACATAAAATGAAAAAATTTTTTTTTCATTTTGTTCAGACAGGAATGAATGTTAAAATTATTTCAAAAAAATGAGTGGTTATGGCAGCAATTTTTTCGCTATACTCATCCAAAGTCAGTAAAATTTACCGCAAAAAATTTTGTTTTGTTTATATTTAATTTGTCATATACCTCTGACAAATATATTTTAAACATGAAGCAATTAAAATGCTAATTTTTCAATTATATACGTCTAAACATATATGGATGACATGTATGTTTTTTTAAATAATTAAATACTGCATTGTACAATTTAAATTAAATTTTACGAAATGTATACATACAATTTCTATTATTTGAAACTTATGTATAAAACTTAGGTGCTATAGAATGTATTATATTAATACTTTAATTCAAATTTGCGAAAGTAAAAATTTTATATGTAAAACATTTGTTTGCCTAAATTTAGTTTTTTATTCATATTGATAAAAGTTATACATATTCAATTTATTTTACTTACAAAAAAAGGGATTCAAGTGTAGTTA
>JABFPJ010005088.1:0-12672 GCA_022817425.1 Gryon sp. ZL-2020
ATTTAATTTAATTACCGCGAAATTCAAAATTGATTTAATATTTTTTCTTAAATTGTATTTCATTTTAAATTTAAACAATCATTTAAATTACTTATATTCAGTATTTAAAGGAAAATATTAAATTTAAGAAAATTATATTTTGTATATACTCATTTAGTCAAACTCAAAAAGGGAATCAGAGGCTTCGCGCCCGGAGGGCGCGACTCATTCACTAGTGCAATAAAAAACACAAACAATAAATTATTGTTGAAACCACTTTTATCTCTTGCAAAACAATTAGATAAAGAAAATGTGACAAAAGATTAGTCATTTAGTTTTATTTAGATATTTATATTTAAAAGTAATTGGACTTTAATTGACAAAACGTAGATATAACTTGTCCGTGAATTTGCAGCAAAATTGCTGAATTATTTGTAGATCCCGTTTATTAATTTAATACGTTTATTAATAAAAGCGCAGTTAAAATAACAAAGTTCGCAAAATATTCTGTATTTTAAAACGATTTAAACTTTGAGCTTCTGAAATTCGTCAGACCAATTATTACGTGGTTATACGAGTTGAAATTGTGTTGTTATTACAAACATACACGCAGAGCAGAATTGAAAAATATTCGGGAAAAATTCATGAATATTCAATAATATTTCATTGAAAAGTTCAGTAATTTGTCGCAAAATTTTGCATTTGTCCCTGTACTACTGAACTTTCAGTAAATTTTCAATTTCAAACATAAATTTTTATATCAATTCTGCTCTGCGTGTATGTTTGTAATAACAACACAATTTTTAAGAAAAAAATGCGAGAAAAACCTGTGAAAATGCATGAAAATGATGAAAAATGTATAGGTACTAATTTTCTTTTTAATTGTCATGAAATTTTTTATAGCTGTTCTACAAAAAGAACATGTTTAACCATCCATTATGGCAACAATGCGTCATGTTGATAAAACCATATCAACTAAGGTCTTATGAGATGGTTCCGCCATACCGATTTGACTGAAAATTTTTTGTCACAACTTTAGAGGTCAAATAAGTATGTGTAAAAAATTTGAACTTGGAAACATGATGTCTTTAGCGCAGAGAAATTTTCAAAATCATTGCTGCTGTCGCTTTGCATATTTTCATCGATATGAATGCTTTTATAAAATGGTTCCTCCAAATGGATTTTGCTGAAAATTTGTTTACATATCGTTAAAGGTCAAATGAGTATCTATGACAAATATGAATTTAGACAAAAAGTCCCTTTAGTGTAGGGAAATTTTCATAGTAACCCCTCTTATTGAATTTCATGTTTTAAATGATATTAATGATTTCATGGAATGGTTCCGCCAAACTAATTTGGCTAAAATTTTTGTCATGTTCGGGAAAGTAGGTACACGTGAAATCCGCGGCAACAAAGAGAGTCACCGCGGTGACAATGAGTCGTGCGTAAAACAAAATGTATTAAATAATACTTCGCATAGTTGCAATAGCGACTCTGTGTGTTATATTGCGCATCACTCAGTGTCACGCATGGTAACTCTTTAAACGGCATGACTTATAGTCATGCCGCGGCGACAATGAGTCGTGCGCGGATGACAATCGGAAGCGCGCTAATGACAATGCGTCAAGCGATGCACAATATAACACGCAGAGTCGCTACTGCAACTCTGCGAAGTATTATTTGATAAATTTGGTTTTGCGCACGAGTCATTGTCACCGCGGTGACTCTCTTTGTTGCCACGGATTTTACGTGTAGGTTCAATCTACCAGGTTAGATTAAACAAATAATCCGATTGAACTCATGTTCAATTAGATTATTTGGTGACAATTTAGTAATATCACTAAATAATCCATGGATTATTTACTCGAACATGAGTGCGATCGGATTATTTGTTTAATCTAACCTGGTAGATTCTTTCCCGAACATGCCATTTGTATAAATAATTTTGCAGATCAAATACATATGACTTTAAAATATGAACTCGGACAAATAAAATCTTCACTTATTATTGACTAAAGAATTTATTTGTCCCAACAAAGCATATGCATGTTCAAATTATACGCAGTTTAAACACGGCGGTTTTTATTTTTGAACTTAGTTCAAATAAAATTTTATACAGGGAAACTAAAAAAAATCAATAAATTTATGTTACTGCATATCTTAAACATATTCTAAATAACTAAAGCGATGCTTTTCATGCTTTCCTCAACTCGTATATCCACGTAATAATTGGTCTGACGAATTTCAGAAGCTCAAAGTTTAAATCGTTTTAAAATACAGAATATTTTGCGAACTTTGTTATTTTAACTGCGCTTTTATTAATAAACGTATTAAATTAATAAACGGGATCTACAAATAATTCAGCAATTTTTGCTGCAAATTCACGGACAAGTTATATCTACGTTTTGTCAATTAAAGTCCAATTACTTTTAAATATATATATCTAAATAAAACTAAATGACTAATCTTTTGTCACATTTTCTTTATCTAATTGTTTTGCAAGAGATAAAAGTGGTTTCAACAATAATTTATTGTTTGTGTTTTTTATTGCATAATAAACGTAGAACGTGGATATAAAAGTTTCAAAAATTCAAAGTTTAAATTCTTTTGAACTACTTAATATTTTTCAAATTTTGTTATTTTTAATCCGTGGTATTTTTTTTGCAAATTCCAGCAAAAGTTATATCTCTACGTGGATATACATTTTATTATATTTATTTATTTATATCCACGTGTTACGTGGATATACGAATTTCCGTAAATCAAAAGGTCCAATTTTTTTCAAACTAATGCATAATTTTTCTAATTTGGTTATTTTAATTATTTTGTATTCAATAAACGTGATTTACAAATAATTTATCAAATTTTATGCTGGTGATTCACAAGCAAGTTATATTCACGTATTACGTGGATATAAGTGTGTTAGGTATTCAAAGTTTTAATTTTTTCAAATTCCTCAATAATTTTGTTAAATTGTTTTTTAAATGGTTTTTTAAAAATAATTTTTAAGATAAAATGGGCGCTTTTTGCAAAAAAAATGTTTTTTTTTAATGCAAAATTAAGAAAGAAGTTATATCCCCATAGTACGTGGATAGAGGAGTTTTAAAAGTTCAAAGTTTAAATTCTTTTAAAATGCTGAATATTTATCAAATTTTGTTATTTTTACTCTGTGCTGTAATTAAGAAACGTGATTTAGCAGTAATTAATGAAAATTTTGTTCCAAATTCACAGACAAATAATATCCACGTACTAGGTGGATATAAGTGTTTTAAAAATTCACACTCTTAATTTTTTTAAATTACTGTTTTTAAGGACCAAAACTGATTTTAGAAAAAATGTATAGTATATTTTTGTCGCAAATTCCAGAAGAAGTTATATCTACGTACTACGTGGATATAAATTTTATTACATTTATTTATTTATATCCACGTATTTCGTGGATATACAAATTTCAGTAAATCAAGGTTCAATATTTTTTCAAACTAATGCATCATTTTTTGAATGTTGTTTTAACTATTTTCTATTCAAAAAACGTGATTTACAAATAATTCATCAAATTTTTGCTGGTGATTCACGAACAAGTTATATTCACGTAGTACGTGGATATAAGTGTGTTAGGAATTCAAAGTTGTAATTTTTCCAAATTCCTCAATATTTTTGTTAGTTTTGTTAAAGTTATATCTACGTACTACGTGGACATAGTAATTTTAGTAATTTAAAATCAAATTTCTTCTAAATTAACAATTTTCTTAACTGTTTCGAAAGGTATAAAAACAATTTACAAATAATTCATCCAATTTTTGTTGCAATATCATGAATAATTTATATCCATGTATTACGTGGAAATAAGATTTTTCAAAACTCAAAGTTTACATTTTTTCAAATTCCTGCATATTTTTGTTAAACTATTGTTTTTTACTGAACTGATTTTTAAGAAAAAAAAAAAGGCATTTGAAGAAGAAATAAGGAAGAAGTTTTATCCACGTTTACCTGAATGATAATTCGTATCAATAATAATTAATTCGTAAATAATAATTCAAAGGCAACTTTTTTTTAAACTGATGTATTTTTTTATTTTTTCATTTGGAATATTTATGGAGGAAAAATGTGGTTTACTCGCAAATTTTGCTATTCGTTTAGAATAAAAGCAAGAATGAAGTTATATTCACGTATCACGTGACTATTTCTTTTAAAGTACTTTAAATTTCACAAAATTCAAGCTCCAATTTCTTACAAACTAATGCATTCTCTTTCAAAATTTCTTATTGTAACTGTTTGTAAATTAATAAATATAATTTACAAATAATTCATCACATTTTTCTTGCAAAATCACGAAGAAGTTATATCCACGTATTACGTGGATATAATTTGTTTTATTTTCGGATTAATTTTTATTACGTAAATTCTTATTTTAATTTCTTTTAAATTGCTGAATGTTTTGTTCAATTTTTTTCTTTTTTAAATGATTTATAAGGAAAACAGATTTACACTGCAAATACAAGTGTCTCATTTTGAGACATTTCTGATGATTGAGACGCGAAAAGTGTCTTAAAATTGAATAAATGAGACATTTTTGGTGTCTCAATCATCAAAAATGTCTCAAAATGAGACACTTGTTTTTGTAGTGTAATGACACAAAATTTATAATGATTTTTGAAGCAAAATTAACGAACAAATTATATCCACGTAGTATGTGGATATACAAATTTCAATAATTCTAGATCCACTGTCTTTTAAACTGCAAAATATTTGTTTCAGAATTTGCGGAAAAAATTTTGATTTTTTCATCATTTGTTTTTATCATTTTCAATGTTCTATTCTATTCTATTTTTCAATTGTTTTTTTAAAATAATTTGCATCAACTATTAATTGTGATCTAATTTGAAATATAGTTAATGTTGCTTAAATTTAAGTTTCAAATAAGATTGTACTTATTTAACGAAAGCAAAAATGCAAGCAAGAATCCAAAATCCATTCATATCGAGAGAACGAACAGCTATGGCTCGATGTTATTTTAGATGTAACGACTAGGCTGCTGCGGCACGAAGATTATATATGGGGCTTTATCAGCAGTATCGTGTCCCTTGTGTAAACACAATTGTTAACCAGATTAGAAATTTCGAAGAATATGGTAGTTTTACAAATCCTCGAAGAAATGTTGGTCGACCTGGAGTTAATCATGAAATTGACGAGATTATCGAAGAAATGTTTACGAATGATCCTACTTTAAGCACCAGACGAGCTGGTCGTGAGTTGCAAGTGAATCATATGATAGTAAGATTCTCACAAAATTATTTGTTGGACAAATGGATTCGAGCTAATCTAAAGACATCAAAAAAAATTTACTATCTTTTTTAGTTTAAATTAAAGACTAAGTTATATTGATTTAATACATGGATATACAATTTTGAAAATATTAATTCTTATTATTTATAATCCTTTAAATAACTGTTGATTAAATCAAGAGAAACGGTAGTGTCTCTGGCCAAGTACAAAAAAACTTGTTTTTTATTCTGTTAAATGATTAGAATTTAGGATATTTTATGATATTACTTAATATCAATTTTTACTTACAAATTACATAAGTACATAAAATTATCATATTGATACGGTATAAATACAGATCTGATAAAATATAAAATTACAGTCAATCATAATTGGATATTATTTCTTTTTAAGTTGTCCATATCGATATTTCGTTTCTTGTTTGTTTTTTTAATATGTTAATTCAACTTTATGGCATATGTTAATTTTTCGAATCTAAATTAAAGAATAAATTGTATTATCCACGCATTACACGGATACAAAAATTGCTATCATAGAAAGACTATTATTGTGTAATGAGTTGAAAAATGATGTTCGTAAGTCCATCGTTCATTGAAAAATCAGGGTATGCATCCTTATCATTATACAAAAGTGCAAGTTCTTAATGAGAATGATTTTGCACGACGTGTTGATTTTGCGAACACTATGCTCCGAAGAATCGAGGAAAATGCAGACATCTTGGATAGGATTCTATGGACGGACGAAAGTCATTTCGATGAGTCCGGCATTTTTAATTTGCGAAATAATGTTTATGGGTCCACAGAAAATCCCCATCTATGCATTCCGACTAAAAGTAATCAACGTCCATGGTCGGTAAATTATAGGTCTGGATTAATTAATGATCGCATTGTAAGGGATTAAAGAAATACCCCAGTGAACCAAAAGCAGTCAACAATTATTCAAAATAAAGTCAATGTAATTGGATTCCTTTGATAAAAATTTGACCGTTTCTACGTCCCTATTTTGACTCAACAATTGATCAAAGTCTAAAAATTACGAAATTGACTAATATTTGAGTAAAATTTGGAAAGTAAATTTGTTGCATTTTAAAGTTAGATTAATGTACCATATGAAAGTAAAGTTTGAGCAATTAAACCGTTTGAGATGTGACTCTGAATTAGTCAATTTTTAATCAATTTTTGGACAATGTTATTGTTTATTACGCGTTTAAAATAAAAATGATGTATTCTAAAAAATTCATTAATAAAAATAAGGTTCAATAAATTAATTAAAAATAAATAAAACAATAATAAAATGCACATATAATATATATTCTATTTTTTTTATTATGCTACTGCATAATAAAATTTAATAAGGTTATTAAATAACGGAAAAATAAATTTAATTATTAGTAAAATAATTTATTCAATATTAATATTAATATCACAATTTAGATATTATTATAATTTTTTCTCATATTCATGCACAGTATTTGTAATGTTATGCTGCGAAATTGTGCAACTCAAGTTGTTAAATTTGCATCTGTTTTGGGCAGGACATTACGAGCTTCGGCAACCTTTTTGTTTCGACTGCGCTGCTTGCTGCAATCCAAAGCTTTGTTGAGACTTTGTTCAAATTCTCTCATTGTGAGATTTTCAATATAATTGTTCGATGAGGCTGCATCTGCAAGCAGTAATAAAGATGAAATTTTGATGTTAACAAAAATATGTTTTAAATTATAATAATATAATATTTAAAAGTCATATTCAAAAAAAAATATGAATTATAAACTGAAATATTAAATATTTATTTATATATCAATAATTAAGTGTATTTTAATGTTTTGTTAAATTATGTCATAAACTATATGACATACCAAACATTGCTCTGGTGATTAGAGTATCCTTCAATTTTAATTTGTCCTGGACTTTTCCGTAGTATACGATACGTTTACTAAAATCATCGTTTAGTAAGTTTTTCACCATGGCAGCTACAGCTTCTATTACATTGAATCCTCCAAGGAAAGTAAAATAATCTACCTATAATGTTTAAATAATGTAATTTTAAGCACATATATATATAAAAAAAAAGACAAAAAATATTTATATTTGAAAATGACTAAATAAGTTTATGTGAATGAAAAATAGTTACCAATTCTTCCATTTTTTCTGGTTGCGACAATAATTGTATGCATTGATGAAATTCCTCATCACTACTAATCGGCAAATAAGGAGGCTTGGAACATATTTTAGATCGTCGTGACAGTCGTGTTCGCAAAGATCGTATAGAATTTTCCATATTCCTAAATGAAATAATATATATATATATTTAAAAATCATAAATTTATTTATGTTACTTTCATAGCTGTATATACTCACTGCAATTTTTCGTCAACAACATCAAATCTTTTATTTATTCCCCTGATTAAAGAAGACAGGAACATGAAATTAAAATTGATATTTTAAACACAAGTTGTAATAGATACGCATGTTGTAATAGAAATACATGTTTGTAATTATAAATTGTTGAATCATGAATCTTTACAAATAAGTATTTTGACTTATATATATTAAAATAAATTGAATATTATGTTACATTTAAAAAATTGAAGTATATAACACATTTTATAATAAAAAATGTTTAAAAAATTGAAGCATAAAACAAATACTTGTATGTCAGATGTTTCAAGTACTTACTCCAACTTTTCTAACACTGTTGTGAGTATGACGAGTAAATCACTTGCTTCGTATCCTTCAGGAGACATGCCTGAGTTCGACATTGCAGTCTTGTTCTCATCGTCTCCTTCGCTGTTTACTTCGCCATCTAATTCCACATTATATCTGTCAATGTACTGATTATAATCTATGGTATTCATTTCATGCTGATTTCCAATATTATTATCATCCTCTGCTGGCTGTGTATCATTGGGAATAACTGAAACAGATGACACATTGAATGATATATATGAAAATCATGTTAAATTTACTTAGATTATTGCTTACTTACTTATAGTGTCAACATTTTTTGTAATTAAGTCTTGACTTTGAACGATGGGTGCAATTTGAGATGTAATTATCTGTGATTGCTGTTGACCTTGAACGACGGGTGCAATTTGAGATGTAAGAATCTGTGATTGCTGTTGTGTGCCCAATAAATGCAAAGGTTGAATCTGATTATGTCCAAAGTTTGACTGGATAACAGATGAAGATGATGGCATAAAAACCGTCGATAATTGTTGACCAACTGGTATTGTAATCGGTATTGATCGATTGTTATTTTTGTGACTCGCAACATATGTGTGAGACTGCGGTTGTGTAGCCAATCCAACACTTTGTGTATTTTTCATGTGTTGATGATACATTTCGGCAATGTTCTGCTCCGATTGTACTTCATCAACAGGCACTTGAACTGTAATAACACTTGGAACATTTTTCCGTATGTCAGAAACCAAATCTGATGCACGTTTATATTTCGCAGCATGACATTTTTTCATGAAACCGTCTTCACTGTCAGTTTCTTGAAGCTTTAGTGGTACTTTCCTTTCTCTTCCAGATCTTTTACCTGACATTGTTTATCTGTAATCAAAAAATATTTATGACGTTTAAAATATGAACTGAATACTCATTATTATTGTTACAGACATATTATTATAATTCAAGTTAGAAAAACTATTCTTTGACATATTTTTTATTTTTTTTTTAATATCAAGTTTAAAGAATGTACTCACAATTGACAGTAGCAAGTACAAAAACCAATGTTATGACAATTGCATTAGTTTTATAATCTTCTTAAATAAAAATTTCATAACAAAAAGCACACAAGCAGAATAATTTTCAACATAATTATTTCAATTTTTAAATCAAATAAATGTATGATAAATGAAAACAACATAAGCGCATAACATATCATCTTTTAAATTAATCGCACTTATTTTGTATAAGTAAAACTACATTTTAGTTACGAAAGTAAATAGATGTTATACATAGTACATCCGTGTGAGAGCGAGTACTATTTTAGCAAAATCTTTCTATTGTTCTACGAAATCGAACTATCTTCTCATTTTACTTACTATTCATAGTTGGAGTTCCATTTTTTGTTACGTCACACGATACTATTAGATTAAACTATACAGTCATACCGTTCAATAAATTTTACATGATTTAAATAAATTTACAGTACATAAAAAAATTCATTATTAAGACCTGTCTATTATTGCCGTAGAAATAAATGTAAAAAAATTGAAGCACGATATTTTAAAGATTGAAATTGTAATATTTAACCGCATGAAAGTAGATGTAAAATATGTCAATAATGTCTATATAAATTTATAAAAATAAATGTATATTGAAATTTCAAGTGAGAGATATATGTCAATTTAAGATGAACATATATATATATATATAATACAAGAAAATCGCTTAAAACAGTTCTGCTACAATGTAGACATCGGGTAAAGGATCTTTGTGTAAGTAATCAGCTTCATCTTCATCAGGTGATGTACGATTATCTTCCAAATGAACGATTCCCCGATCATCGTCGTAATATCCATTCCAAAATGGCATGCGGAAACACTTGGCTCGAACTTCCTTCAGATCAAACAAACAGATTTCTTGTGATAGTGAAGAACATTTAAAAATTCCATTATAAGAAGATGAAATTCCAATGTCATAAAAACTGTTCGTAGACTTGAAATATCGTGCAACTAAAACCATATTATCGTCATTTAGTAAGATATTAGAAATAACAATAATGCGACCACATTTCAAAATACAGCAATTGTTGTTATTAGAAATCGACAGAAACATATCAGGACATACAACTTGTTTGTACTGAACAAAATCAGTAAATGCAGTCGGAAGTGGGCCATTCACATGTCGACCTTGAAATTTATATTTTGTTGAAGGACAGCTTACACTTATTGGCACTAATTTATTTTCTTCTAATCGGTTGTAAATTTGCTGAAGATCATGTCCAGGTCTATTTATTAATTTTCGAAAAAAACAGATGTTATTTTCAAATGGGAATGCTGAATAATTATCAACATTCCCAAATCGTTTCACATCTTCAACGATATGCAACAAGCCATGAACATTATATGACGCAAACCATGTACCAAATATACTTAAACTTGAATTAATAAACGCTTTTAGTGATTCTTGCGAAAAATTAAAATCAAATTCAGTTAATCTTTTTTTGGTCAGACATCTGATTGCAGAATGTAACAGTAACAGATTCACGTACGTTTCATACGGAATTATACCAAAAAAAGCTACAGTAGCTGTATAAAGCAACAACAAACGAAATTCAGTTGCTTTATACGTGTTAAAAAATAACAACGAAGACGGCTGACGTGAAAATTCACGAGGACAAAATACTTTCATTTGTATTAATCTCTCTGAAATTACGTTTCTTCTTTTCAAATCAAGTTTGTTTGTAATGCTGAATTTTCCTAACAATATCGCAGAGAGCCACCTTTTAAACACCCCTAATAATACCAGATGCATATACTCGAAAACAGTATCCTGTACAATGTCATCAAAAATGTCAGTGAGAGGTGTATCACCTGGATGGAAATGACAATCTGTCACATCTCTTGTCACGTATTCACTATGAGTACGAGATATATTGTTCATAGAAGAATAGACTAATCGACCATGTGAACCTGATGAACCTTCGACTTTGCATTTAGAGCAAGGACATTTTGAAGTATGCGATTTGTGTTGTAACACTAGCGCCCTCGCAGGTGAATCTGCTATAAAGGCTCTAAATCGAATAGGTATTATTTTGTTGTTAAAAACTATTCCACTTTGACATTTAATTAATGTTATTTCTTCAATTATAGGACGAAAAAAATCATTCGGATCGTTAGGCTTACCACTTCCTTTAAAAATTCCTACGACCTCGGGATTATAAAAATTAACATTCGCTATTGCACATTGGATTGGCCATAAATGAATTTTGTTGGATTTGTCACGTACAGCTCCATCTGTGCTTAAGTCTACTTCTAACACAGGAGGTATATTATTGTTACTTAATTTGTTCAAAATGGTAACAAGGGCTTGAGCAAGTCCGATGTGCAAATATTCACCTGGAGGAACAGAAATAAATGTAGCTGAATTTCGTGGAGTATGCATAAAAGATCTTGGATCTTGTGGAAGATTTGAAAAACACGAATGAGATCGTAGTAATGTAAGAATACTTTTTCTTTGTGTAATATTAAAATTGTTCTTCACAAAGCAAGCTCGAATTTTACTTAAAAATAAATTATCGTCCGTATTTTGTAAGCTAGTTTCATCTGAAGTGTTAACTTGTGAAATTTCACCGCTTGTGAGACAATTTACTGGAATACTATTCAGACAAATATCTGAAATATCATCATTGATGCTACTACTAAAATTAACATCTGATAAAACCGATTCGTTTTTAAACTGATTAGTTTCACTTGCGACAGTTGGCAAATCAGGTACTTCATTCACAATTTGTTTCTTGCACAATGACACTTGCAATTTAGAACTACAATTTTTATGTAAATTATAACGTATTTCTTTTAAAATTCTTTTTTCTTGTCTCTTACTTATATTGCCATGTTTTCTACGACACGTTTGCTTTAAACAGACAGTTCTTAATTTCGCCATATTTAACACTAATTTAAAAAGCTATAATAATAGTATCGTACATTAGTAAACAGATTTATTGATTTGACTGCAAATAGTATTTGTCCTAAAACAATAAAAATATATTAATTAAATTAATGTTATTAAACTTTGTAAAATAATTATAAAATAAAAATTATAATTATGAAGATATCAATGTAACATATAATTGATTGTAACATGAATAATTTTAAATTTCAAGTATATAAAAATGATAAATGATAAAAGCAATATCATTACATATACATGTAACATTTAACAATTACTTTTTTAGGCAAAAAAAATAAAATTACAATTTTTAATAAAATTACAATATATCAAAATATATCTTCGAAATAAATAATTACAATGAACATTATCGCCATTTATCAAGAATTTAAACTTTCTTAAACAATGAAAAATAATACTGTATATACTTTCAATAACATTATAAATTGCTTGATTAATTTGTATTTAAAAAATACAAATTTCTCATAAAATCAACAAAAAATTAATACAAAGGTATATTTATCATTAACTATAATGTACAGTTTTGTTATACTCACACTTAATCAATAGAGAAAATATGCCAGTATTTGGTTGCTAATAATGTTTATTTGTAAACCTTTCAAAATCCTGTGAAACTAAAATAGCAACAAAATTATAACCTTAATCATAAAACTTCTACATTTATTAATACGATATAATACTTACATTTATAATAATTGATGTTGCACATAAAATTTCGCGTCACAATTGTTTTACAATATCAGATTTTCCTCCACGGTCACCTTTC
>JABFPJ010005089.1:0-12672 GCA_022817425.1 Gryon sp. ZL-2020
TTCTCCCATAATCAAATAATCATGTGATTACTTTTATTTTATTTTGTTCGTTATCAAAAAATTTTAATTTAAAAATACACTAAAACTGACACTAAATTCGGGACAATTTACTGAAGAATCCCCTTAAGGTGATGGCGAAGCTAACATTATCGACATTACAGATTTCTTAAATTAAAATTAAATGAACAATTTAAATTACATTTAAAAACCAGAGCGCCATTCTCTGGTTTGTACACGTTTCAACTTTTGTACACGTTTTGATTTATATAATATGTTATTTAATATATTATTTAAAATATATAATGATTTTTCGTTTACGAAATAAGAAAAAACGTAAAAATCATCTTATATTAAAATTACTTGTTGAAAAATACGTTAAAGGTCTTAAAATATTCTTCCACAATCCAAGAATGGCGCTCTGGTCGTTTTATACTAATTTATTGTTAAATATTATTAATATAACAAAAGACACTAACTCCGTGGCAGCAGAACTTCGCCTTTACCTTAATAAGGGAGAGCTTTGCTTTTTAAGAATGGATAGTATAAAACTCGAAAAATATTGTTAAAACTCAAAGAAATATTGTAAAACAGAAGATGGTATACTTTACTGTCACACAGATTTTAATGCCATCATGAAATTCGATTTATTTCATACATTTTATGTGAAAACGCAAATTTTCGAAACAAAAAAATTTAATTATATTTAAGAATTTTATTAGAATGGTCTGTGCTTCTAAGTATTTTTTCAAAGATTTTGTTAACTATTTTTATTCCATCTGTACTGATACAATTGATAAATGTATGTATTGTAAACGATAAAAAAAGGCTTAAAGAACATCCTATACTTATATTTATATTATTTAGATGAAAATTATATTCAATGTATATACAATTTATGTAATTATTATAATAAATAGCTGAATCAGCTGTGCATAAACTTTATGTAAATCGCTGACCCAAACGATGGCTATCAGAGATTGTTCCTTCTATTTGAAAAAGCAAATATTTCTCTTTTTTGCTTTGAATGTGTACATAAAAATACATATATTATTATTTGATACACATATTACCATGTTATTACTATATATAAAATATTATATATACTTCTAGTATAGTAATTTATACAAATAAATAATTAAAAGATAATTTTATTAATCTTTTTCAATTTCATTATATATTCTGGTCACTAAAATGATTTTCAAGAAGATGTAAATATAATAGTTTTGTGTAATATAGTTATTATAAATTTGCTTTAAATTTATATTTGAGTATTTTTACTTACTTAAAATGCATTTACTTAAAAATAGTAAAAAAATATACACAAATAAAGCTTGTAACTTTTTATATAATGTACAATATGCATTTTTACGCATACTACGTTTGAATTATTAACAATTCTAAAAGTTGATTAAATATTTACTGATATTTGTTAATTAAAATACATAATGTATGAAAAATATCACAATATGATCCATATATATCAGACTTTTACAAGACATTTATTACTTTTACTCCAGTTAATATCAATATATAAAGTAGAAAATAACTTGTAATTGTGATAAGAAAAGTTTCAAGATATTACGTTACTCAATTACATTCTATCAAAGGCTGGTATTAAAACACAAGACTATAAACTGACTCCTGATACGAAAGACGTGATTGGTACCATTCTCTTCACCACTTGAACGTGTAATTACGTTGCTCACATTGTTGCTCACAATCATATCTAGTCCTTCGTTATCAACTCCACAAATCGAAGATCGTTGTCCAATTGAAACTCGTATATAATTAATGGCTGCTCAATTCTACATTATCTTAGCTTGCTGATCTCTCACTAGTTAACAAGACACATTTTTTTGTCATATGAATTTTTATCATGCCTATAAATATACAATCAACTTGACACTAAATAGATAAACGATTATGTTTCTGGCTTCTGAATGAATGATGATGAATTTGAAAAAAACTGAATGAGATGAATTTGAGTTTTATCGTTAAGATCATTTGCTGACATTTAATATGTATTTATATATACCAATAAAATCTCGTTCGAGTGAGACGATTGGAAATGCTGCTTATTTTTTTACATCGCTCATTTAAAACAAATTTTGAGTAACACATTGTTTAGAAAAGGATTTTAATAACGAAGATGGAAATCAGAGGTTGCTGTAGGTAAATGTGACTGTTTGTTTTTTCAACGACTTATGGATTTATGGATATGTATTTCTTTCAGATAAGCAGGTATTAATATTCACATAAATTATACTAAACTTAAACATTTATTACTTGAAGTTTAATTTTAAATAATTGAATAATCATTATTGATTTTCTATTTAAAAATTTATTTCTTTAATGTTTTTTTTGTTAATGAAAAATTGTTTGTACGATTAATTTGTTTACGTTATTTTTAAGGTGGATCATGCGCGATGGACCGTATTCAATGAGGCATTTAGGGGAGATTCATAATAAATGTGTTAATTTTTATCAACATTAACACAAAACATTAATTAATTATATATTTTTATTTAAAAAACATGTTTACTTTCTTTAAATATGAAATTTAAACTTTGAATACTTTTTTAAATTTTATGTTTAACGTGTATGTTTTAACGATTTATTTAATTTGTAGAAATTTTTTACGTATTTCTACAGTATTTTATTACATTCTTTTATTTGCCCGATTTGATATGTTAATTAAAGTGCTTTTCAATAGTACGTGGCCTATACGCACTATGTTAAATGACTCATCTTTATATAATTTTTTCGTCGTTATTTATTCGGTAACCCACCCAGAAATTTCATATACGTATGTATTGTATTGTGAATTACAATTCCTCTAAACATTTTTGCATTCCTTTCTTTGAATGAAATTGACTGATCCACCCTAATTGAAGCTTTTTATTATTATTATTTTATATTATGAGATAAAAAGTCAAGGAATTTTTTTTAATAAATTAAATAATTTATATGTTCAGTATTTACTTAGATTTTAAGTTTTAATATAAACTTATATATATATATATTAATTTTAATTTCTATATAAGAAGTCTTAATTTAAGAAAATCTAATAAGATTGACTTAAAACATTTAAATTAAATATTATATAGTTATTTTATTCGATATCTAAATTTACAAACTGGTATATTATGGTAGATTTTGTTATATATCCTTGATATAAATCCAGTGAAACAAATGTCTTAAATTAAGACTAAAAAGTCTTAAAGTAAGACATTTGCATTTCACACTGAAAACAAACTGTTATCTTTATATAATAGCAGAATCTACATAGAGTCTTGTTTTTAAGACTAGGAAATGAATATGTGAAAGATAGATTTATTAGATAATTGTGTGACAGTCACATTTTTTTCTATGCGTATAGAAAGAGTCAACTATAAAATAAATCCATTTATGATTCTTTGTAACTTCTAATCTAATTCTACTATTCATTACATTTATGATGTCTCTTATTGATTTTAATTTTCTAGAGATTTAGATATAATAAAGTGCTAAGTGTAAAATCAGCAGATGTCTTGCTTTATGACATTTATGCATTTTACAAAACATAATTCATTTGAATACATTCCTCAAACAATCACAGGCAGTGAAATATTTGATAAGTATTGGAATATTTCACTGTTGCTTTTAAAGTTTATTTTGCACTTAAATAATTTTTATTAAAAAGATGAAATTTTTCATAAAAATCCCGCAATGACCATTATTTTATAGACATGGGCAACAGCCAGTCAATTGTGTCGCGGGTAACGATCCCTCCAATTTGTATAGGCTATTGAAGTATCAATATAAAAAATTAAAGAAATAAATTTCCTTTGATTATAAATTCAGCGATCATCCTATTCTTAAAGATCTCACAAATATTTTATATGTAGGAAAAGTATCTATACTTTCAAATACAGTAGAACCTTAATTATCCGAGATGGCCGGGACCAAGCATACCTCGAATAATCGAAATCTCGGATAATATGAAATAACATAATTAATAGCAATTAAAGATGGAAAATATTAATCTTATTAATACACCGATGCTATAATTGCAAAAACAGAATTTTTTAAACAGTTTTTCAGTTTTATTATCTATTATTTATATTATTGATACGTGAAAATGATGACTTTAGTATAAGAAAATTTGGAAAAAATTCGTTTTATTCAAGTTTTTCCGGGTTATCCGGGTCTATAGCACGGATAGTACGAAGACCTCGAATCGGTTGAGTGCCTCGGATAATCAAGATTCTACTGTAATTATTAAATTATCAACTTAATAATCGAAATCGATTCCTTCTTTAAAATTCATGTTTTGTAAAAAGAAATATGACTTAGACTAGTTTTTCAAATTGGCATTAACCTTCACATAATTATACTTTTTATTTTATTTTTACCTTTACGAAAGAAAACCAGTTTTATTTTAAACTGCAACGGTAATTTAGTCATCTCTTCCTTTATACTCTAAATCTGATAATCCAAAAATTAAAGTTATAAAATGGCCGTATTAGAAGAACTTAATATAACAACAAGTCGAAGCTGTACATTTAAAGACACTTCAATAGTCTTTGGAACGGTCGCCGATCCCAACGACAATGGACTGGTTGTTGCCCTCTTAAGTTTAACAAAGTTTATTTTGTTTGCAGACCAAAAAGACTAGCAGCGATATGTCGGTGATGATAGCAAAGAGCTCCACCACGGAGTTTCGACGTCCAGCAACGGTACAGCGCAACAACATTGGCAAAAAGATGGGTCTGACTAAATATTTGGGAGGGATGGTGCCCGATGGCTGGCCCGTTCGGACATTGTCAATGTCTCCACCACCAGTCAAAACCACACCAACGTGTGCAACCAACTTGTCACCTCTAGTGCTTATCCCGCGAACCACTGCCAAACTTGAGAAGAAGACGTCCAAAGCCCCAACTACTACACTGCCAAGTGGCGGCAACGTTGCCAATGGAAAGATCTCGTCTCTACGATTGGAGAATGGAACAATCAGCGAAACCACAGCAAAAGAAGTTGTTGAATTTCAGGACGAAATTCTTGCCAAACCCACTCTTGTCAATGAAAATAATAATGTTGCACACAACAGTGCCACTATGCAAACTAACCCAAGGTCACCAGTGTCACCATTGGATCATCAGTTTTGTAGGATTCAAGATGATGACTCGCCAACTGCCAAGGATCAGGATGTGGAGGAAGATGATGATGAAGAAGATGATGAAGAAGATTCTTCGAGGGATAGTAGTAATGTTTCTCAGACGCCACCTATTCTGTCGATACCTACGATTATTAGGTTTCCGAAAAAAGACACCGGCAAGGACAATTCGTCGGATAGCGGAGTTTGTCGATGGGATAAGTGCGAGACTATCTACGAATGCAGTGGAAGTTTGCTTGAACATCTACAGGTTAGTCTTTGAACGAAGAAGAAAAAAGGAAATGAAATTTAAGTTGAATTATGGTCAAATTACTATATAAGCTGATGTGTTATTTATATTTTATTACCTATAATTGTATGTTTTCAGACTGCTCATATAAATACGCAAACTGGTGGCGATAATTTTGTCTGTCAATGGCAAGGATGCAAAGTACAAGGCCGAACTTCCTGCTCACGAAGATGGCTCGAACGGCACGTTATGTCGCATGGTGGAAACAAACCGTTCCGGTGCATAGTTGATAATTGCGGTAGCAGATTCAGCTCACAGGTTAAACATTTGTTCAATTCAAAAACATTAAAACAATAACATTAAAATCAATAAAACACGCTAAATTAAATAAATTTTATTTTACTTGCACTTTGAAAATATAATGTTTATTATATTATTATGACATAATGTAGTATTTAAGAATTTAAATGATATATTTTTTTTGATATAAAATAAAAATGAAACATGTGGTAATATTAATTGCAGCACGAATTGAATAATGTAATCGTATTGAAAATATCTGTTTGAAAATGCGTTGGTAAAGTATTAATCGTAAACAAATGATGTTTTGCAGACGGCACTCGAAAGGCACGTCAATGGTCACTTTAATCAACCGGAAACGAGTAGCAGTAATAATAGGCGTAGTTGTGAGAATAGCGGCAAGCTTCTCAGGAGGAACGGCAAGAAGTTGCGATATCGGCGACAGCCATGGTCAGGTAAAGAATGTTTATTCTATTTATAAAAACCAATTTATTAACAAGATTATACGTTTTTCTCGATATAAAAGGGAAAAGCAAACGGAAAGAGCACTCGGCTGGTTTTCGAATACAGAACGAAAGCAGTTGGGGTATTGGAAAGTAAAAATATTCTTCTAAGTTTGAATGAACCATGTTAGAAAATTTGCATTCGAGTTATTTGTCCCAAAAGTTGCTCTGTTTTCACTCTTATTTTTATATCGTTAGTAGACATAACGAAATCGTTCGTTCGCGATAGCAAAACAATTTTCATTCAAAGTTATTATTGTTGACAAAATAAATCGGAAAGGAATTCACGCGTGATGATGTTAAATGAAAAAGTTTTGCTCGCTTAAACTTAAATTTCGTTGTTTCAACTATTTTATAAAAATAAACACTGAGCCACTATTGTGAAAAGTAACTTTGTTATCTTAATACCGATTTAACGTTATTTTTATTGTTTTAATATTGCAAAATTTTCTGATAAGGCTAGTTCAAACTGTTGGCAATAACTATAATAAGACTGATACTTTCAGCACGACTGTTTGACTATTTTGATACCGGCGTCATGGAAGGACTTCAGCACAGACTCATCACATTATCTACGATAAGAACTAACGGTCTTATGGCCGAAACACCAATTAATTCAATGGCCCTTACTAGTCAAGTATGTATCCGTCAATATTTAAAATTATTTTGCCATATAATATTGAATCTAGTTAAGAATCTAATTATACAAATTAACAATATTGAATATATTTTTTCACCACATACAAATTTATAAAAAACTAAAACGAGTTACAAATACAATTTCCTATATTTTGCTTATTATGATTTTACGCAAAATTATTGTATATGAAAAATATTTTCAGTCTCATATAATCATTTACGAGCGAGTAAATAATTGAATTCCATTCACTTACAGGTGATAGGAAAACGAGTAGGACTAGACGGTAAAGCGGAAGTTTTGCTGCGTTACTATCCCCGATACATGTAAGCAACAATCTCAGATTATACCCTAAATTTTGATTTAGTATCTTTTCCTTCTTTTATTACAATGTTGGTTATTTTGAAATTGGCTGTACATCGCCAATTCTAAGAAGTTCAGTTATGACACTCTTACTTTAAATCAAAATGGTTATTATTTTTGTATATCAACATTTCAGAATCGCATTTATCGCGTCTTTTGCTCTTGTATTTATCATTAATGCATGTGGCAATTATTATGCATATATATTTACAATTTTTAAAATTGTTAACACATTTCATTAATTAACTTTTGATGAATAATTAACCTTTTTAACAAAACTTTTTAATAGATGTTTATATATTTTTTTGATGCATGTATTAAAAAAATTGAAAATAATATTTACAGTTATAAATGCTAATAATTGTTATAATATTTTTTACAGTGAAGACGACGAGTGGGTAATTGAAACTGAAGCAAAATCTGTAAAGTTCGTTAACGTAGCTAACGCAGCAACGAATTCACCTGACGACGTGTCAGCATTACTTTATCCTGCCCTAAAAGGTGGAACACCTTCGGCAGTCAAAACGAAGCACCGACGAAAATGGAAAATATCGTGATGATGTTCCAAGGTGTTACGTGAAGCAATCGTGTTCTAGTCCGCGACGATCGGGGGAAATACTGAAGACAACAAAGTTATAATAAAAGGGGGAAACAACGTAATAATGAGAACAAACCGAAAAGAGGCGACAAATAAATGAAAGCAGACAAAAGGACATACCGCAATAAAGTACAACTACTTGTCGATCCTTTTTATACAAAAGCCTTGGCCTCCAAAGTGCCTCTACAATCAAGTAAGACAGACGAAAAATGAATGCAGTGAAAAAAAATACATGTACGTCGTTGGAGGGGGATTTTCAAAGGATATGGCCTTAAAAACCTGATAACTAGCGACCTCTTTGGAACCAGCAAGCGGACCATTCTTCAGATTTAGCGGAGTCATAGAAGAAATCGTTGCTGAGCGTTATTTACGCATTTAAACATCGCTTTTATAGCTCGACTTTTCGGCAAAGACAAAAAATACTGTATTTTAACAGTATTTTCACTTCAAGAAATTCAACTAAATAATATTTAGTTTTAACATTAATTTAACGTTAATATATTACATTATGTATAGTGTAATGTAATAATGTAAAGATAAAAAATACACATAAAATCATGAATCATGGACATGTTTACATGGACAGTTAATTTATTTTACATATTCATTTTGATATTTTATCAAAAGTATTTGTATACAATTTAATTATGCTATAATTTTGATTTATGATTTATTAATTTTAAAATAGAGATTATTTTAGAAATATTCTAAAAGGATGTTTCCAATTTATCAATTTGTTAAGTCTATTTTATGGAATAAATTTAATATATTTATACAATATTTAAACTTGGCAATTTTTATGCGCAAAAATGACTATGCGTCGTATGAAAACAAGTCGAGCTTAGAGCAGATGTTTTTTGACGTCGACCGTTGGGACAAAGTTGAGGGATCAACATTTTAATAGTTGAGGTAGAGAGATCACGAAGTGAAGCCGAATGCGAAGGAAGAAAAGAAGAATTTGAATGAAAATTTTAATCAATTGAAAAATTCTATAACTTTGTTTATTACTGAACTTAAATTAAAGTAGGAAAAAATCAGATACCTATGATTCACATTTGTGTATAAATTTAGTTAGTAAACTATAAATAAAAATATAATGTATCATTCTTAAATAGACATTAATATCTTATATTTTACGATATAAGAAACGATTTAATTTACATTACGATAACTTAAATACAATTGAATCTGGTAATATTATTGTCAACAACCTTTTCTTCCTTCGCTTTTACCTTGTTAAGAAATCTTTTTCAAATTATATTCGAAATAATGATAATTTTACATAAAAGAAATGCATATGTAAAATTGAAAACACTCTCACAAGTTCAAATTTAAATATTTTTTTTTTTTTTTTTTTTTTTTTTTTTTGTAAAATTAACATTAAATAATAAAAATAATAATAGTATTTGAACATGAAAGCAAAAACGATTTTTTAACATGGTTAAATGTGATAAAATCTGGAAGAACTGTATACAATGTAGTTACTAAGATTTATTTGTAATTTAAAAAAGCGATCTTGCGAGAAAAGCGTGTACAAAGAGTAACTCACGCGGATATACCATTTGAAAATCACGACCGTATGCGTGTAATCGTGAGTTCTTTTTTCTAGCCGAGTAGTCAGTTATTACGAATAGTTCATGTTTACGCTGCTGCAACCACTATAATTGCGTGACCCGCTAACGATTTCATTCTATAATAATCATTGTAGGATCTCTAGTTATGTGCGTTGAATTTTAGCGCACGTTCGTCGTGTACATAATTAGTCGACGAATTAAAGAACATTAAAAAAAATAAATCAATCCAAGTACAGAAGTATATATATATATATATATATATATATATATATATATATGTATATATATATTATAACGTGATTTTGTTAGATTATTAACGGTCAGATTCGAGTTAATTATTCTTACGAAAGCACTGGCACAAGAGAGACGACTCAATTAATGTTTTGGTATTGTAATTATTATAAAATTTACTCCAAATAGGTTAAATTAAGATTCTATGATTTTTAATGAAAATTGATTAAATAAGTTAAAACAATTGGAAAAATCTATTCTAAAAGTACTTAAAAAAATATGAAACCTGATTTTTAATCATAAGATTACGATAAATTCAGTTTTTCCAACACGCGCATGAAAAGTGGCCTATTTCTCAACTGTTTTCGGTGGGAAAAGTAGTTACTTTTCCCACTCGTGAATACTTTTCCCACTCATGGCGAAAAGAGGTTAAATTTTCCCACTGAAAACACGTTGAGAAAACAGGAAACTTTTCATGCCCTTGTTGGAAAAAGTATCGTGTACGACTTGTGGAAAAAGTTGGCGACACACGAGCGTGTGTGACATCACTCGCTTCGCTCATGACGTCATTTCACACGCTCGTGGAATCGCCAACTTTTCCCACTAGTTGTACAATATACTATAATTAATAATATAATAATAATAATAATAATTAAAATAAAAATAAATGTTCCTCTTCGCGATTGCAATGATATTAAAAATTATTTATTAAATTAACGTTTTTAATTTTTATTTTTAAACAATCTGAATTAACTGTCGATGGCTACGAATATTTAGCATCGGATTTTTATTAACTATGATTTCATTTGAAAACTTTTTGTTCAATAAACTAAAGCTATTAAAACATATGATCTGCATCCCCGGCGTGCTTCTATTTAGTTTTTGCATATATTTTTTGTGTCTGTTTATTATTTCTTTCATTAAAAATACATTGGTGCTCGAGAAGCTCAAATAAAAGTGACTCGTAAAGCTTCAACGTTGAGGCTTGCATCGTTATAAATCAAAGTTCGTAGAGCTCCAAATGTAGGTCTAAATAAGAACAAATGAAGCGTACATAACACATTGTCAGTAACGATAAAACCCATGCATGCCTTATTCTCTTTTCTTATTTATAGATACATTTTGTATTACTAGCTTTGGAGCTATACAAGCTCTAACATGTTAATTGGAACTTTTCAAGCACCAGTTTATTTTTGGTGTAATAAATTATGTTTTCAAGTCAAAACGTATACCTCACAAAACATGTCACATTAAACACTTTGCAAGAACTATATTCATTCATATTTGTATTGTAAAATGAAATTTATATAAACGGTAGGACTGAAGTCACCTTTTATATTTTTTGTTGATATAATGGTTTGTCATTTTCCTAGCACTTCAAAATTTACATAAACTTGTGTAAAAGTTCTTTATGTTCACGTAAAATTTATCGCTTTCCAAGTCATTAAATTTCAGTTTCTGAGATTAATAAAATTTTGGCGTAAACTCTACATATAATCTATATGAAATTTACAATTTATTTTTCATATTTTTACCTGTTATTAAACGTTCATGGTGATTAAGAAATTTGTTAATTATGAAGACTCATCAATTAAATTTAAAATTTTTGACACTTCATATTACATCGTATCTTTCTTAGTTTGAACCATTTTTATGGATACTATTAATCGTATGAATATGTCGATTTCATTAATAGATTTACTATGTTAGCTACTCCATAAACTTCAAAGTGTTTAAAGATGACCTAAGCGTTCTCTTCGTTGTGTGATAATTATTAATACCTTCGATATTTCTACAGAAGTAATGTAGACTCATATATAATTTTGATGTGTACAAATTTGGATCATTTAAGATCATTCTTTTTATTGTTACTACTCAGGTTTCAGTCGCAATAGTCATGATATGTAACTTAAAATAACATTGATATACTAATAAAACTAACATAACATTGATATTTGTTCATCTGCAAAACGGATAATAACAGCATGGCAAGAGTAATTTGGTCGATCATCTTGTGTATATCTATTAATCCACTTTTTTTAGTTTTGTGTCTTTGCTGCATTGAACTGTTGCACATCTTCGGTGTTTAAAATTGTGTAATATACGTGCCATAAAATAAACGCGATAAAAGGAGTTTTATTTTCTAGTTCACATCACATTTGAGATCAAATTTAAGTTTTCATTTCTTTATTTAACCGTAGAATAATTTCATTACTAAATCATTTGAATTCATTTTTTATAATATCTTGACATGGTGCTTTTTTCATCTGCTGAATTAAATTTTACAAATTCACGTTACAATATATGTAAACGCATATTATTAATTTATTTTGATTTTACAGTATTTCAATGTTTCGTGTTTTTATTTTTGATAATTTGCAAATTATTTATTAGAGATATTAAAACAAGTATTGTATGAACGTTTTGTTTTTAGAGAAACTTAATAATCATTCATTAGTGTAATTATTATTTTATAAAGCAATAATTAAACAAAAATGTTTTATATCAATTAAAATATAATAGTCTGAGTTTACAATTCGAATTGGAGACGTCGATTTAAACATTATGAAGAACGACTTTTTTATATTAAGGGAATAGAAAAAATAGTTTAAAACAATATTATTATTCAAATATTTTTCATAGTGATTTATTTAAATGATGAATATAATACTTTTTTACTTGGATCAAATGTAATTATGATTAAAATAATATATCATGCTCTAAGGGAGTTGCAGTATTTTGTTTCTCCTATGGTGCATGTGATATTTTATATCACAAATGTGAGTGAAAACGCAATTTATATTTCAAAACAGCGGTGAAAATCAACATTGACTTTATTTCTGTTCATCTCCTATAGTCAAACGATATTTTTGTTTATAAGGGAACAGAAAATGCAGTTTGTCGAAAACTCCCTAGGGAGAGAAACTGCGTTTTTGTTCACGTGTGGCGAAAATGTTTTTATGCACCTTGGGAGCGGACAAAAGTGGAACTAACCACGCCCTAGGGCGGTAAAAATGCTCTCGGGCTACGCCCTCGAGGATTTTACCGCCCTCGGGCGGTAAGTTCCACTTTACCGCCCGCC
>JABFPJ010005090.1:0-12671 GCA_022817425.1 Gryon sp. ZL-2020
AACATAGTAATTTACGAATGCTCACTTGTTACTTATTATTATAACTTTTCATTATGTTGAAAGTATAATAAAATCAAATAATCCAGATCTTTCATATAATATAATTCTGTGACGTGAAAATAAAAACAGGTAACTCCACTTTTTGTATTTTTTCATTTTTTTTGTTGACTTTGTACTGTTGTTTATAATTACTCGAAATTTATGTTAACAAAGATATTATATATTGCTACAATACATTTAATTTAATAAAATATTTTAATTTTTTAAATTATAAGCTTATGTAAACAACCTTTTAAACACCGATTTTTGGGCACAATTTTGCTTGTTTATGTCTTTAAACCAGAGAATTGCATTTTTATTAATCTTTCACGAATTCAATATAATAAAAAATTAAATAATTAAAACATATAGCTTGTTTTAATTTAAATTAATAAAATTAATAATTACACACAGGCAAATTTTTTGGAATAATTACTATAGTTTACAGCAACGAGGACACATTTAAATGAATATTATGCATTCTAATTTAATTTAACTTCATTCGGTTTGTTCAAATTAAATAAAGGTAATTCAGTTATCATTTTATTTAATCTACCTTAATTAAGCAATATAAAAGCCCTATTTTGTAATATTTTTACACAAAAATTTTTTTTTTTCGTTAGAATTATAAATATAAATTTTGCAGAATACATACTCAAATGTTATTATTAATTCAAATTACTTGATAAAAAATAAAGTGAGTAAAAAAGAGAAGAAACTATAAAATAATAACACTGACTCGCACGTAAGTTGTTGAATAAACTGAAACTCGTATAAAATTGTATTTAAACAAGACGGTAAAATTCATCAGTGCATAATGAACTGTATTTCAATTTGGATAATAGAAATGTTGAAAAGGTTGAATATTAAAACGTGCGTCATTTTCGCGCAGCAAAAGTCATAGTTAAATGTTTTTAAACTTGTTCAACCGTCGAAGAGAGACTAAAAAATATATGCTAAGCATATTTATTTAGACAGCCGCAGGCGAATTAATCATTGATTTTACTTGTAATGCACGAGAGAAGAGAAAAGGGTTAGGCTGATATGTATTTAATTAAAAGGACTTTTTTTGAACCTCGTTATGCATGCTTGAAATGAATTAAAGTGTAACGCTCATCTCATCTCATCTCAGGTGAAATAATATTTCATTTATTCAGATTAAAGAACGATAGTTTGAGAAAGTGAAAAAAATGACTTTTGCGCGACAAACTTGTTATCTACATCATTGGTCTAGTTTTCGTCAAGTGGTTGCAGGTCAAAGTTTTCATATATAAATTTTCGGAATAAAAGTTTTCAATAATACTTAATGTTATTTTGAAAGAATACTTTCTTTCTTTCCACAATTTTCATTATATTATAGATGATGGTGCCATTAACTTTGTTGTTGAAATCCATTTATCCATTTTTCGACAAGTTTAAACAAAACTACATTTAAACGAAAAGGCACTTTTAAAAACGGAAATTACCTCAAAGTAGAATTGTATGATCTATTTGTGAATATTTGATTAAAACAGCTTGGGAAATATAGAGTAGGTCTGCTAAAATGATATGCGAGAAATTCGCGTTTTCTGCGCGGTCTGAAATAATGTGATTTTTGTACGCCTGTCTTTATAATCATTCCCGTAGTTCGGCGCATGCATAATGCTTGGATAAGCGGTATAGAAGGCGGACGTAGTTATTCAAATCCCGCGGACCAAGTTTCCTCAGTTATACCTTCGTCAGTTGTGGCAAGTCGAGTGAATCGACTGCGACAGATGTAGACAAAGTCAGAAAAATAGACAGAGATAGTAATAGACGGAAAAGAGAGATATAGAAATAGATAGGAGTAAAGAAGATAGACTTGCAACGAGCGAAATTATGCGCGCGATTATTGGATCGTGTCGTGAAAATCCCGTTCTTGGATTCCATTTTGTGGGACATTCCGTAAATACGCTACTTTGCTCATTAGAGCAATTAGTGCTCGGGTGTTACTATCTTGCGATACTAGCTATAATGTGCACCTGCGACCCGTGAGTGCACGAGTTCTCGCGCGTCATTATTTATTTGCCGACAAATTAAGTAGTGCTCGCACTGCATTTCGGGCTTATTTTTAATTAAAATGAGAATTCCTTTATTTTTGGGATATTTAAGAGCGCCGAACAATGTAGATGATCGTCCGGCTCTTATTGTTGCTTTTTTCATTTTAAGCTCTCATTTACTCGCGATTAGTCCCGCACTCAAGTGTGCACTTTTTAAGCACGCGTTCTAATCTTTAATCATATACCATTTTTTGATTATCAACAAAATTTGTGAAGTTTTACGTGGATAAGGGTTTTATTATTTAAGTTCGTTATTTTGACGAAAAAACGATGAAATAAATTATTAAAATAAATACAAAATTATTCAGGAATAAATATAAAACTTTATAAATATAAAGATAAATTTTGATATGTTATTATATTGCACATTAAGGATTATACTTACACCATATAAACTTTAGACTATATATATTTCAAATATATATTTGCTATGCAAAATCATTTATATATCATAAAAAGGATATGAAATGTTGCTTAGAAAAGGTTTATGGATAAGCTGATTTTTCAGCAACAAGAGAACAAAAATGATAGAGCTGATTTGAATTATAAATACATTAGTGGAAAAGAGAAAGAGCGAAATGGACTGAAGAATCACCTTAAAATGAAAGAAACAAAGATTCTCATAAAATATGGAAAAAGATATAAAAAAAGAAGGGAAGACTTTACGATACTAGTGATAATGCGCGACAAACGTCAACACGTTCGAGTTTCGTTTTATATGTACGTGGGTCACTTCTTATCACTAGTTTAACGTGTCTATTGTATATACGTATGCTGTACCATTATATACCGTATATAGATAACGACTGACTTTATCTCACTCCCAATTGAATAATTTAAAGTTCGTCGTACTGAAAACTTATCTACCTACTTTCTCTTTCGCGCCCTCTTTTTTTTCTCGTTCTTCCCTTTCCTTAGCACTTGCTTTACTACACATTTTATATATACATGCATCCACGCACACACAATCATCCCTTCTTTCTACATTTCCCTCAAACTTTTTCCTCCCTTTTTACTCAAACTCAATGAATAAAAGTTTGAATAAAACATATAGCTTCGTCTACACTGAAAAAAGAAACCAATCATTGGCATTCGTCAACGTTTAAATTTATTCATCGTTCTATAATTATCATCGTTATCGTAACTTACGAACAATATTGGAAAATGATATATTATTTAAAGCATTTTTATGGCTCATCATCAAACGTGACACACGAATGTCCCATTTGCATGAATATTGCATCATCAAATGCATACGATTTTCCATTTTCAAATTGAAATAAATTTTTGTTTACATTTCTATGCATTTATTTTATCGCGTTCCATTATCTCAACAAGTTTAATTTATTGCTTTCATGTATAATATATATATAAGAATTATTATTGGACGAGATGTGTGATTTACATGCCCTATATAAACAGAAATCCACATTTATATGCCATATAATTAACACTTTATTTTATTTACATTGTGTATTATGTTTTTGTTTACCTTGCATGAGACTTTTAATTTAAATTCCATGTTTTTGTTTACATTTTAAGTTTATGTTTTGTTTAATTGTGCTTCTCTTTTATTTTAAGTGATTTTCATTATACACGCTCAAAAATGGTTGAGTACATTTTATTATTAATTCAATAATTTATTAGACTTATAAGAACATCATATCAAAAGAATTTTATTAATTTATGGTAAAATATGACTATTTATTTCAAAATATACAGTATTTAAGAATAATAATAATTAATGCGCGCCTTATTTGTAGTAAAATGTCAATATAACAATAACGTTTTGTTTAATTTCTTAAAGAAATATTAAATATTACATTCATAACAAAAGTGCAAATAATAATTGTAAATAATAAGTAAGTGTAACAATAGAACATTTAATTTCAACCTACTGAATCAATGGACTGAATTAAATGAATACAATTTTAAAATGAATTAAAATGTTATTTTTGCATCTATTGAACTTCATTGTAATATTATTATGTAATAAAAATAACACGTAGAATCAACATTGATTAAAATATTTTCCGACATTATCAGTATTAATTAGTCTCTCATTTTCTCTTTGTCTAATTAAAATTGCTCTATAATTTATCCCTGCGAATTCGAATTTATCACAGAATTCATATAGATGCTTTGTTTCCCTGATTGCATAGCTATATTTTATTCATTTGATTAATTATTATAATCCAGCTGAAGGACGATATTATAATATTTAAACGTGTCATTAAATGTATATGTACAATACGCATATAAAAAGCCGCCAACTGTTTCAATTTAATTATGAGAATCAATTATTTTAAGCGCATACATGATTTCTGCGTAAAATGTGCGTAAATAATAAATTGGAATAATTTTAACTCACGAACACATGTCAGTAATTCACTAATAGCTTTAATAATGAATTCAAAAGTTACTCTAATATAATACTAAGTTTGATTTAAATTATAATTAGTAATTATAAATTTAGGGAAGGATTTATTTCATTATTATACGTACAAAATACGTATAATAATGTTTGTTTAAAGTTTGTTTAAAGTTTAATAAAATAAATATTAAATATATTAAAAAGTATAATAAAAAGATATATTGAAAGTGTCGTTTTAAAGTTAATACTTTGATTGTATGTTAATGATAAAAAAATAAGGGAACAGTCAATACTCACCCAGCATGAAGAAACATGTAAAAAGCGAACCTCCAGAGCTCAAGGCGTTTGTCAGGCCGGTAAATGAAGACACTATCGATGGGAACCGGTCCCGAGGGATTCACTTCTCCTAGTGTAAGCGTATAATACGTAAAGAAACCCAACTGAAAAAGATAAAAGAAGGAAGTCAATTTTACTATTCACAATTGAACAAATATATTTTAATATGATACAATTTTGTACAATTGACAGAAAACAATATTTCTTTCAATTAATATAACTTTTACAAATTAGATATTATTTTTGAACAAATTTAATTAATAATTTAATACATCTTAGCTTGTATTAAAAACTGATTTAGTTATTTTTAAGAAAATTAACTGACAATTTTCTATATTACTCGCAATACTAAAATACTCTTGAACGGAGATAAAATCCGCGCTTTAATTGGCTAATTTAGTTTCAAGTCAATCACAATTTTATTTCATTAATGGTGCAAAGGTTCATGTGGCTTCATTTCATTCAAGTGAAATACCAGAAGATAAGGACTAAAAGAAGTCAAAAGAGGAAACATTCGAAAGAGAAAAAAGGTTGATAAAAATACAATTATACGAAATAAAATTTGTGTGAAATAACTTGGGCGGTATATGTACTGCGTTTATAAGTTTGTTATAAGCTTAAGTTTTTGAAACAATCGTACTAGATAGTGGAAATGTAAAATGCAGCGGAAAAGAAGTCATTTAAGTGACTGTACGGTCATAATCATATCCCCGATGGCTTTAATATTTTTTGCCAACAGTATATAATAATACTAATAATGATAATGATAATGTAATTTCATTTTACTTTTTTAAGTAATAATAATATGTGCGGAAAACGATGTTTCTACTTTACATGTAGATAAAATGCATTTTCCAAATGTTTTTGCAAATAAATGCAGCCAATACATTTAATTAAGCCGCAGAGACTTTTCTCAGATATATTTTACGTACACTTGTGAGCGTAACGCTGCGATTATATTACAAAATCGAAACAATAACCTTGTTTCTGAACAATTTCCTGCTTGTTAATGAAGCAACTGAGTCTTGTAATCAAGTTATTGATTATTTGTCTACACAGTAAACGTGGCAAGTAAAATAATATAAAAATATACAAAACATGTATTGTCAAATTACATAAAATTAAATCTTTGTACGAATATTTTATTTTAAAAAACTTACAAGAATACTAACTATAAATTCAATTATCTTTTATCTACAAATATATAAACAACAAGCTAAACTTTTCGTTTCTAATAAAAGTAATTTAACATATTTACAGATTTAGAATTGTGTTACTAATTCATTAGACTTAACTATGTAAAATAACAGATTATTATGTAAAATAAGCAATACTAGGTCCGTGTAATGTGATTATAGAACATGTTCCGTTATTTTACAGTAATTTCAGAACAGTGTATTTTAAATGAATATATATATAATACATATACATAAAACGTGCTAGTTAGTTAGTAAACCTGTTTAATTAAATTTGTACATATAATGTATTTTACATAGTAGATGCCAACCAGATATTTTTTGTACAGTTTATACATCATTTTGTATCCTGCGAATAGCCGGCTTAAAATGAAAATACGCGAATATGTTTCGTGGGGTCTCGCAGTGAACGAGTATGCAAAAAGTGTGCACCTGAGACGTCCAGCATTCACGTTTACTTTTATACAGTTGCATCTAAAATACAATTTGTAATATGATGTTATATAATTTGATATTGAAGCTCGTTAAAGCTAACTATCATTCATTGATTTATAGGGTATTTGTCATATTAATTTTAACTAATTTACACTGTCATCTTAAATATTATCAAATGTTATTATTTTTACAAATTTCAAGAAATATTTTTAATTGACTTTTATTTAGTTTTGGTCAAGCATCCGACTATTACCCAGTTTCTTAAAAAAGAAGGAAAACGAATAAAACAGAAAAGAAAATAAAAAAGATATGAAGCACAACTGCCGCTCGGCAGCCGGTCATTGCCGTGTAAATGCGACGAAATATAATACCCAACAAGTCGCACGTGCCGGTGCGACTCCAAGCAACAAAAATATACACTGTATGAAGGATCAATGTTACGCCAACGTTCTTTTCTTGTCTACTCTAATGGTTTTATTTCTCTCTACATTACTCTATAATGTGTGCCGTCCGTGTTTTCTTTTTCTGTATGAATTTATACATTAATTATCATTTCACGATTTAACGTACGTACCTGGTTATCACACATTTGAAATCGTAATTGCTTTCCCCCTCGTACATTTTATGAATATTACTGGTGTATACGAACTCAACTTGAAGTATGACGCAGCATACTATGTTACGAATATGCACCTGATTAAATTTTAGTTTCAGATTTTTTAAATATTTCTAGGTAAATTCTTCAAATGGACCTGTTTGGGAAGTGATGCTTTTAATCATTAAATTCATTGAATAACAAGTTTTGTTTAAGTACAAGATGCAATTTTACAAGTAAAATAAGTATATATTATTATTAAAAATAGCGATAACATTTAATTGAATGAGCTAATGACTGATTTAAGTGTAAGTGCAATGAATCATACATCCGTATCGATAATTTGAACCTTCTGTACGGCGCTTAATGTAGCAAGAGCGGTATTAATTGGAGTTGTTACTTGTTTGTTAGGGGACAAGCGAAATTCGATTATTGACAGCGAAAAAATAAAGAAGAATTGAGAGTGAGACAGCGTTGGGCAGCATTAAACTGAATATGACGGAGGTAGCAGGTGTTGCTAAAAGCTGAAGGAGTTGCAACAAATATGTCGAATACCAACTCTCAATGTATTAAGCATAAGCAACGACGCTCGCCTTAATTTGCGTGCGTGTATATGAGATGGCGCGTGCAACGGACCACAGACGACCGCACATCGAATGCAAACTGTGGAGAAAGAGCAACAGCGATGGACGGATACAGAAGGAGATAGACGAAGAAAGAGAGGGGACCATTTGGAAAGTGGCTTCCGGTACACGAGCACCCATTAATGGTAATGCAACAATTACGATGCATTTTCACCTCAACGTTATTTGGGTCCCGGGAATTCCAAACACTTGAATGACGTGCTCTCGTAAAAGCATCGCACAATGCGCATGTCTCCACGTATCTCTTAGTCAGACGTTCAAACAGCTTCTTCATTTGTAGAGGCACGTGCGCCACGCAGACTTGCCAAATTGTTGCATTAAATTGCTCCTTATACCCCACTCCACTTTACTCCCACTTCATCTTAAATTTAAATTCCAGTTTCTATTGTTCAATTTTGTATATATTTATTGGTTTTAGTAATACATAATAAAAGTTTGCCGGCGAGGAGTATTGGTATTAGACAGCCAGTGGAAATGTTGTTGTTTATGAATAGAATTATTATTTTTATAAGAATTCTATTCATAAACTTTTTCTTATGCAAAAGAATAATCGATTAGTAATATTTGTTTATTTTAAAGAACAAATTTTAAACAAATTATACTCAACAAAGATATATGATTAGCAAGTGTTTTAATGTTATTTTTTTGTATTTTAACAGAGACATTAATCAAACGTTGTGGTATATAATAATGACGTTATAATATTAATAATATATTATCATGATCGTTATAACACAATTTATCAACATTAAACAAATTGATCATTATTAAACAAATGTTAAAAGTAGAATGAAACTAAATGTTTGTTAAATTTGTTCATACCATAAGGGACAATATTTTTTGTATGTAAATAGATGCTAACGAAACGGCCAATTTTATTTTCATTGACATTTCCAATTAAACATTTAAATTAATTAACATGCTATTAAAGTTGTCGTGCGTTAAATAGCATAGAGATACGATACCCAAAAATATACCGCATAACTATTTAGTAAAATAAACAGAATCGTAGAATAGTAATTACAAGTTGCCTTCAAGTTAATTGTACACAATTACAATTAGAATGGCTTTTATATTTAACGTGATTCGACTAATATAAAATTAATTACTTGCTTTTAATTGATTTTCGGTTAGCAAACACGTGCATTCATCTATGCACATGCACACATAACAGCACTTTATGAGAAGTTCTCTAATGCAAAGTTTACTGTATTAAGTAATATTACGATAAAATAGTGATCAATATAGGGTGACTTTTATTGCTTCTTCTTAGTACTTAAATTTAATTACATCACAAGGGTCATATAATTGTTCGTATGCAATTATATATATATATAGATATAGATATAAAAATGTAAATATAAATATATATAAAAATATAAATATAAATATAAATTTAAATATATATGTTACACCCCAATCGTGAAATTGCACAATTCATAAAATGGGCAAGGCATCCTTATGACATCCCTATGACATTCCCATAACATTCCGATTTTAAAAAAATGTCATTTCTATAATTTTTAGAATAAGCTCCAAATATATATATATTCCATGACATTCAGCATCGTTGACACTACATTCAGGCAAAATTAGAGCTAATTTGACCCAATAGTTTTTGCGTGATGAGGTAACAGACAGAAAAACAGACAAATCGACAAGCAGACAAGCAAACATAGATTGAAATGTATATATTACTAGGATAGGATATTCAAGATTTAACGCAGGTTTATATAAGTCGATTAAACTTATTTATTATTTAACATTATTCAGATAACATTGCAGTAATAGTAAATAAAATTGCAAATTACATTTCGTGCGGTAGTTTACGTATAGTCAACTGAAGTAATATACAAAACAATCTTAAAGGAGGATAACACATTAAATTTTACTATCAATGCAAGAACATTGACTATTTCATACTTTGAAGATACTCAGGGAGATATATAATTATGCTAAATCTTAATTAGTTATATTTGCTTATATGATGACAAATTTAATTTACTATTACATAGTTTATACTATATGTTTCTGATTTCTAGTATAATAAAACATAGTATACTTAAATATGTTAATAGAAGTGCTCTTATAATTATGTATACATAGGTCTATTATATATAATAAATTCTGTATATTAGTATGATGTATTTTATCAATTTATGATACTAATCATATTTTGAATTACTATATAGAATAATGTAATAATTTATTTGATAATAAAATATAAATGTTAAAATATATGATTTCTATGTTTCAACGTGATTTGAAGTAATATGAAAGTAACAGAGACACATCATATATTTACAGAGTTATTTTTTCGAATCTCACGTCTTTTTATAAGTATTCAAAATCTGTGGAAAAACGTCTGCTTATTACAAGAAACAAAGTATAAAACAAACAAGAAAAAATGTTAAAGTTAAAAATACAGTAGTAAGTTGTTGTGATAGCTGCCGCTGTACTTTTGTATGAATATGAATAATATAGCGAAAAAACCGAAGCGACGTGAAAAGTAGAAAGAAGACTTGGAAAATAGAAGGAATACGTTGGTTTGCATTTTGCACTCGTTCTTGGTCGGTGAGTCGTGCAACATCTACTTTTGTCGAGCAAACTTTTGTGCTATTTTACAGACGGGACAAATATTGGCTATTTTGCATACGCGATGCGCGCGCTCATTTGCATCTTGGCATACTCTGTCGCATATATATGTACGTGCATGTCTCGTTACCCGCGACTTACGGCCAGCTATTTGAACGCGACATTGCACCGTTCTTTCATTTTTGTGGCCCGGCTTTTTATTTCTTTGCAAATTCAAATTCAATAGCCACGCGCACGCGGTTATCTTTTACTTTATTTTTATCTCGGCTTGATGTACAAATGTGCAACAAGAGTGAAAAGAAAAAATACACAAATTATCTTATAAATGATGTAATTATTTATTCATTGACTCCAATAAAGTTACACTTATTGTTTTTGGTAATGAATTTTACGTTCAGTATAATATATATATATATATACTTTATAAGAAATAATTTTGATGTTTCGAGTTGCTGGTTTTATTTTGAATGTACTCAAGATAATTAAGTTATTGAGATAATTAAATTACCATGAAATACTTAATATTATTGTAAAAAATGATTTTGAGTCGTAATTGTAAATGCGAGCGAGACAATTAGGAACAGTCACGTGGTCAAACAAAGACTAACTAAATACTCGACATTGCCATGTATACACTTAAACCATGTGATATCCATGTTGATGGCGACATTATACACCAACTATTGGGAAAAATGTTCTTAATTAAATAGCCTATTATAACATTTACCTTAGAAATTTAATAGTAAAATGAAATGTAAAATGTCGTGATTTTTGTTATGATACAAGAAATGTGCTCTAAGTCTTATAAAAAAATTGTAGCTAATGACATCATTTTTTGTTTTAGATAGATGAACCGTTTTGTACTTATAAGTGTTGAATACATTATTATTTTGAAAATAAAATGGAGGAAACGTATAGCAAACGAAGTAACACAATTAAATGAAAAGTGCAAGAAAGGAAGAAGAAAAACAATATAAAAAACGGTGACATTTTGATTATCAATAATCTTTTTGAAAGAGAAAAGCCTACATTGCATTGCGCTTATAAACAAAGCTTTTTCGTACGTGTCAGGCTTGATGAATGTGAGCGTTTTGACAGTGATGTTACTCGTTTTTGAATGCCATTTCGTTGATGGAGATGGCATTTTTCGCTATGAATTTTATTTTCGTCATCTTTGTGCAAAATTTCGTACTAATACTGCTATTTATTTTCTGCCTCTTATTTTAACATAAATATTGATTTCTTTTTCATTTTGCTTGTTTCGTTTACTGTGTTATTTTATTTATTTAAATGGATAAATATGATATTTTCAGTACTGCTTCAAAGATGTAGTAAAGCAATAATCATAAAGTAAGCCTTAATTGGAATTGTTACAATGCTTCGTTAAAATATTCTTTATGTCATTATTTTACGAATTATTTTATTATAATTTAATGAACACAATTACATATTTTTACTTAAAATAATAACTAATATAATTAAAACTTATAATTAAAACAGTACCTTTGTATTTACGATTTAACAGAAGTTTTTTCATTGTTTACTTGTATTATTCTTGCAATATTTCTGTCATATATCCATAAGATATTTTAAAATAAATAACTTTCAACGCTGTTGCTCAAAGATATCTCAAACGATTTCAAAGTAAAATTAATTATGATTATAATTATATCACATTTTTAATAAGAATGTCTTTTTAAATAAGAATTGTATGCTTCCTTTATTAAATTATTTTTTAATTATACACAGATAAAATCTCTTTTAAATTCCAGGATCATATGATCAATCTCCTGGACTTGCACATTTGGAGTATCTCTTTGTATCTTGTGAATTTTACAAGCTGATTGACACATAATCCATAAGCTTTATGAGAGTCACAAGGTAGTCATTATAGTATTTCACAAGACTATCATGTATATTACACAAAATGCATAACATGTAAATGGTTTTTTTTTTAATGAATGTAAGTAACATTTTCATAGTTTTGCAAAAAAATAATATCAAAGAACTTTTATTACTAGCAATCAAACTGTTCAATAATTATTTAGATTCTTAACATGTCATTCATTTTAAGTCATAATATGTTGATCGAACCCTTAAGAGGATGTCAAAATACTATTTACCGACATTATAGATTTTTTAAATTGCATTTATTTTGAATATTAGAATTAAATTTTAAGACCATACATTGATTTTCTCATTTTTTAAATTTATTGTAAAAGGTAAACGAATATTACTAGAATTAATTTGACGGTGTGCAGCATCTATATCCCAAAACGAGAATATCCCAACACAAAATATCCCGAAAAAAAATATCCCTACACAAAATATCCCGAAAATTATATTTTAATAAAAATATCCCAAAATGTATTCTTAATT
>JABFPJ010005091.1:0-12669 GCA_022817425.1 Gryon sp. ZL-2020
CCCCCACTTTCTTTTTTTTTTTTTTTTTTTTTTTTCTTCTATTTTAGGTCCTTGTCTCCGTTTTCCTTGGTCTTCGGTCTTCTTTCAGATCTAATTTTGACGACGACCAAATGCGAGGCGCATTTAACATCCAAATCGCTTAAACTTGGCCGGCACTTTAAATATAAACGACCGACAGACTTTTGCCCCGTAATTCTGATTCTCCTTCTTCGCAGTCAATGTAATTTACAATTGATGAATATTCCGATTGACATAAGGTTACAGTTTTATGAAGACGTTGCGTTACATGGTGAAAACGTGATTCGTGGAAATTTTGCTGGTTTTCATTATTTCTTCAGTCTCAATTTCATTATTCCTTGTTGCGTTTCTGAGATTATTTAAACAGTTTTCATTACTTTAAGTATATTTTGAAATATGTTTAAATAGTAATTTGTCTTATGTTGAGAAAAATGGGGAAACTTCATTTATTACTTGTTGTTTGCTGTGATTATTTATATAACTGTTGATATTTATTTTACAATGAAAAATAGAAGAGAGTCAGATTAACTATAGTAATAGTTGTTAGTATTATTTACATAGTTAATATGACTATGCATTTTTCTCAATATAAGTTTACGATAATCAATGAACGATTGCTTATGCTGCATTCAAGAAGGTTATTTTCTTTCAATTCAATAAATCCCTTAGTCTTTTTTTTCGAAGAAAATCGGTAGCGGCTTTTTATGAATGTAATGTTTTTCAATTTGACGATGTAAAATGATTTGAGGATTAGACTTGATAGGAAGAGATATAAAGTTACAGTCAAATTATCGTGATATTTTGCCTTGGGTAAACGGCGCAGAGATATTTCAATGATTTCAAATGTTAGCTTTTGTGCGAAAAAAAGAACGAACGGAAGAATGAGGAAGAAGAAGATTTGTGGGAAAGTATTACGATTTTAGATTTCTTTTAGCATAGTGAAAAGGATTATACATTGTCCATACATTGATCATATATTATTCATATATGGGTCATATATTGCCTATATATAGAAAATATATGAATTACATTTAAAAAGTGCATATATATTGCTAATATATGAATGTAGTATCCGTCTTCTTTAAAGTTAAAGATTTTCCGATTAGTATTTAAATTAAAATTAGATTCGTTTATCATCTTTTTCCATGAGATTGTAAGTTTAATAATAAACGATTGGAATTTAATTTTCTGATGCGACTTTGTTTAGTTATTCAATTTTGAGGAAATCAGACTGACTTCAAATAATGAAGTCTTTAGTAAACACTTTATAAACTATTTTGTAGTGAAAACAAAATATTCATTAAATTTGTGCTTTTTATTTGTCTGTTTTTGTAAATTTAGTTTCGTAATAAAGAAAACTGAATAATTACTTTTTCTTTACATTTTTGTTTCATTTATTTGTTCTCTTTTTACATTAAACACATTTTAACAACAAAATTCAATTAACGTTAGCAAACAAAACTCTCGCATTCCAGATTCTAATAATAAATCAAATTCTTCTAATTGATTGATAAAATCTATCTCTCTCTCTTTCTCTCTTTATATATATATACATGTATATATATATATATATATGGATATTTATTTATCTGTGATCGAAAAATCACGTCATCCTGCGTTTGATGAAATTACATTTTCTTAATTTAGTTAGTTTATTGAACTCAGCAATACCTTTTCTTAGAATTTTCTACGAATTATTTTTAGCTACAACATAAAACTCCTACTGTTTACGTGACTTATTTAAAGAACCAAATTGTTTTAATTTTTTTGCCAAGTTATTACCAACAGTTATTTTAAATTTAGAACAAGAAACAAATTTTTTTATATTAATTAATTAAAGACAAAAAAAATTAATATTCCAACATTCGTGGAGCAAAGTTAATAATAAAAAGAAATATCATTACAAATATGCTGTACTTTTTGAAGAATAATCACATATTGTTGGATATTTTTGGAAATATTCTGTTTTATTGGAAAATCGTACGAAGTTAAATAAAATGAACAGTGCGCCATCGGCTTTAACAGAAAGATTCGATCACATTCTTTATGATACTGATCAGCACATATACCAAATATCAAGTTAAGCATAACTGGCATTGCTGCCATAAATTCGCAAAAATAATTTTCTGTCTAAACATTTAACGATCCTGTATCATATTCATGCTCAACGACAAAAACTAACAATAAAAATCAAAACGATGTGACAACAACGTAATCGTATTACGAGAACAAAAATTGATACGACTGAAACATTATCAAAAATCTTCACTATGATTTATATATATTACAGAATCAAATTAATTTAAAGTATATATTTATTTTACTCTGTTTTTTTAATATATAAAAACAGTTATTTTTGCATTGAAATATTAAAGTGATTTTTTTTTAATTGAAATAGTTAAATGTGCCCTTTAGTTTAGGATATGAAATGAAGTGCAATTGCAAATCCATTGGTGACATGTCACATAAAATATAATGGTTCCCAAGATGATTTGTCATATCTCGACGCGACAAAAAATAAAGTCGCAAATCGATCTTCATATTTCTGAAATATGGACAGTGGAAAATTCGATTTAACATAATTAAAGCTCAGAGACGGTTTATGAGCTGAACGCAAATTTCTTTTTCCACAGTTTTTGCAATATATCAAAGTATTCAAATAAACTTTATCTCTCAATGCAAAATGTTTTAATTGTGATTTTTGTTACCTAATTTATGATCTTCATTTGTCGATGGCAAATATTGCGTTTGCTATCTAAACCCGGACTTTCACAAACAACGTGAATAACATATCAAAATATCAATTTCAAAAACCGATTGAAGGGATAAATAAAAATATTTTCATTGCGGAAATTGCGGTTTGACTGTGTCATTACATATTTATCTTTTTCATTTATTAAAATATATTTGTATTTTTTATCATATCAGATTTAAATTAATGATAACAGAATTATCAAATATGATTCATTTGTGTTGACATTATAGGATGGTAGACTTGGAATTTGTTTGAATGATTGAAAAAAAAGAAATTTATCGACGAGATTCAGAAAAAGATTAAAAAACATTTTCCGTACAAAGGTTTTTATTATTATTTTTCCCCGATTTGTTTCATTTTCTGCTATAGTTACGTTTTTATACACGATTAATTTTGTTTTTATTTTTATATTTTTTACCATTTTGTGTTTTTTATTTTAAATTATTATTATTTACGACATTGATTATTAGTCCGATTATTACTTTAGATGGGTTATTGTTCATAATGTAAAAATATAATTGTATAATATGTATTTCCACATTCCATATTTCAACCACAGATAAGGCAATGGATTAAATTACGTCCATTCGGAGCATTAAAAATCGAACAGAGAAAGACCCTAACTTTAGAATATTTAAAATAGTTTGTCAGCAAAAATATCGGATATTTCAACGCTGAAAATAATAATCATTCATTCCTTTTACATAAAAATTCATTTTAATGCTTACAAATGTATATGTTAAAGCAAATAAAATGAATTAACACAATTGCTGTCTTGTTTCTCTATGTTTTTTTAATCATTCATTGAACAATCATTTCAATTCCAGTTCATAAAAGTAATGAAGTAATTTTACAAATGGTCAAAATATATTGAAAACTCATCAAAAACGTCATCATAAATTGTTATGTACTGTAAAAATAAATCACTAATTATTCCAGAATGATTAAACATTTTTAAGATACTAAAACTATAATTTCCAAAATGTTAATTTTCATTTACATTTTGTTACTTTTCAATGAATTTATATTAAAATTGCACTACACAAACATCTAAATTATTTCGGCTTTTACAAATGTTTCGTCCATTTACATTTAAATGTTAAACTTATACATGAAACCGTTTCAACATAATTTATTTAAATAAATGAATATGTATCTCATTAAAGAAAAAAGATGAATATCAAAAGTCAAAGTAAAAATTTCACCATCTCGATTCATCCCATTTCTTTTCTCCGCAAATATCCGAAATCTTTGTCATCCATTCGTTTATCACAGTTTGCAAAACTATGCATTTTGCTAACTTTAAACTGCCACAGTTTCACCCTGAACCCACATAATTCATATTAATATCATAGACTAAAATTATATCACCAAACAACAGTGCGCAACGCCCGAAGCGCGAATAAATTTAAACACGAGTGTAAAGAAATTGTTTTTCCGACATTTTTTTTAGTTCTTTCTCTTTTTTGTTATCTCCTTCTTCATCTTCTTCGTCAAAGTAAAACCCATGAGTTACGAACCATCGTCAAACGACACGTAATAATTCAACCCACACAAAAGTGATGGTTTTGGACTTTTCAAATTGAAAGATTAATTGCATATAATAATTCTTATTAATTTTATGCACAGAAAAAAACAATTATGTAAACTGCATTTTACTTAAACAAATTTTGTTTGTAATTTTTTTACTTGTTTTTTGATAAATTTTACAATAATTCTATTTTTTGTCAATTATACAAAAAATAAAAGTATTAATAATAAATATTACTATATTCTTTTTACAATGTAATTTGTAAAAGTTACACTAATAATTTTTATGACATTCATATTAATGTATGTGTACCATTAATTATTTTAAAATAATTATAGTAATATTTACTATATCATAATTAAATTTTACTATTTAATAAGGTAATATTTCTCTTCACTTTATTGTAAAATGTACAATAATTATGGCAACATTAATTATAGTGTATGACAATTTACAAAATTGTACTGGCTGCGAGCACCAATAAATTTTTTGCTCCATTTTGCCGCAAGAATTACACTTGCGTTCAAAAGCATAACCGCAGAATTTAATCAGAATATATAACTATATAATGTAAATGCAATTTAAGTATACATTCTCTGTAAGTCGCGTTTTTATATTTTACGACATTGCTTTGCACAAATTTTATAGGCTTAAAAAACACACATCTCTCATCCCCGAATCTGCACCTCTTTCGTTCTGAAATTACTAATAAATTTTTTTTACACACCTAAAAAAAACTTGAAAACAAGAACTTAAAGACTTTTGCGACACGCGAGAAAAAGTTAAGTTAAATCTTTTCGTTTCGGACAACAATAAAAAATGAAAGCTTTGTGTTTTCTAATTCGTGAAACGCGACGCTATGATAATGAGCGTTTTCGTATCAGCAAACTGCGCCACCGGGAAGCGTCGACGGAAGTCGTGCGCGGCGCCACGGCGGGACTACGACTGATCCGCTTTCCGTTTTGCGTTCGTGCATTCGACGTTGGGTCGCGCTTGCGACCCATCTGCTGAACTCGCCTCCAATGTGCCGGCGCGTATATTTCCAGACGTATTTTTCGCGCGCTTCATATATATATATATATATATATATATGTAAATAAAATATTTCATATATATAAATTCTTATGTGATCCCATATGTCATCTCAGTTTTACATTTTTGTGGTATCATATATATAAAAACTTATATAATATCATGCGGAAAAGATCTGATATGAAAATTTCCTATAAATAAGACTAATTTTTTAAAGTTGAGAAAAAGTTGTAAAGTTTACTGTAAAACGCAGCAATAGTATATTAAGTATCAATCGTAAATGGAATCGGAGCAAGAAAATCACTATACTGCTCAAAGAACGGAAAAGACCACTTTTGCGCCGAAAAATGATTTTTTCCACCCTAGCGCAGTAAGGTGTTTTCCTAATCTAATCGCAAGTATGAAACATTTTATATTAAACTGGGAATGCTTGACAAAATAACAATGAAGCACTACTTTTATAGTTAAATGTGATCTTTTTTCTCAGCAGTCAAAAATCACAATTTCTTTCAACAATATTTTGTATCAAATTTCAATTTGAATAATTCTAGTTTAGTATATATATTGCATAGGGATTTTCGTGATAAGATGATGAATATAGCACAAATGCTCCAGAATATAAGATATTGTATCTTTTATTTGCCTCAATATATAAAACACTGTAAACTATATCTATATTGTAAAATTTGATATACATATATATGTAAAATTGTATAGGTATTATTTTGAGAACAAAAAATGTCACGAGGTAACACCGAAATGAAAAAAGAATTGTGTTTGTTGTTCATCGTTTGTCGCGCGTACTCTTGACGCGCACCAATAGACGGCACCTTGTTGTTTTGCGTTCGTCCGGGTATATGCTTTGAATGGGACGAACGCTTATTGAATGCGACGTGCTGTATGACGAAAAAGAGGTGGGAGAAAAAGTCGACTGCTTGGACCAAAAGCTTGATCACTTTTTTCGAAATTTCACGTAGATTGAAATTTTTGTTCTGACTAAGCGAAATCATTTTTTTTTCTTTTTCTTCCTTTCCATTTTTTCTTTTCTTGCGTTGTTTTTACTTTTTGTTTCACCGACACACGTTACACTAAGACTCCAAGAGAAAAGGAGAATTATCGGAGAGAAATACGACTTTGTTGAAGATTTTTTTCAACGGACAAAAATTTCAACTTCATCCCAAAGTCTTAAAGAAAATGAGTTGCTTTGTACGCAGACCCGTTTTTCACGTCTTAACCTGAACTTGATAAGACATAATGCAATATAAGAACAATCGAGTTGAATTTGTAGTAAATTCTGAGTTTGGACTGTTTACTTTGGGATTACTTAGATTTCTCATTTATTTTCAAAATTTTTTAATTGATATAAAAATTGCCATTTAAACAAACTTATAGTCAAAATAACTATCCAGATAGTTAAATTGAAATTTTTATTATTCAATGTTTATTATTTTGAATACAAATAATAACTTCGCTTTAATAATATAACAATGAGCAATTAATTTAATTAATTAAATTAAATTGCTCATCTTAATGACTTTTCGCATATAAATTTGATCAAGCTAAACTATTATGGCCGTGTTAAAGTTTATGTTGAGATTTAATTGACAAGGAGTTTTAGTCTTAGTAAATTAAATTCAAGAAGTCCGAGTGAACTTATTTCAACTCATGGAGAATTAGCAAGATAAGAGAATGTATGAAGGTTCTTAATGGGACAGACTTGGTATTTCCTAATAACACGTATGCTTTCATTCACCCGTTTCTCTGATTTAGCTGCACTTCTAGCCAACCCTGAAATTCCATTGTACTGCATTATTTCTGTCCCAAGTTCATATATTTTCATTTCGATAAACCTTGTTCCTATATATACACACATACATGTATTCTCATCGTCAGAAAACAAAACTTGAATTAACTTTATCATACAACTTTATTTAAAATGTCTGTTTTATAAACAAAAATTGTTTAATTTTATTAATCATTAATTACAATTAATAATACTAAAAAAATAATATTTTCCCCTATCTTTGAATTAACATATCGATATATATATAATATAGAAGATCATGTCAAAGTAATTTAGTTTCTTCGCCTAAACTTAAATAATTAGTTATAGTTTAACTAGGTACTTAAACTTTACTAATTAAGTACCTTAATAATAATCACCTAAATTACAACAACATTTGCTAAACATATAAGTATTTTAGTTAAACGTGTCTGCAATTTATACTTTAATTGCACAAATTAAGAATCATCTATCTAAAAAAATACAAGTTATTTTAATTTTCAAGATCACTTTTGGTCTAATTTCTTATCTGAATTGCCATATCACATGTAGTAATAAACATAAAATCAATAGCCTCTCATGATACTTACAATTGGCCAACTTCGAAAATGTTCGCTGAAAGGACTTTCGATTAAAGCAAAGTTAACATTTAATATCGAACGAATTTCTTCCTTATCTTGCGTTTTTACTATTTAATTACAATGTAATCCGGGATTGTAATGAATAAAAATGTTCATTTTATAACAATTTCCATGTCTATTTAAAAGTTAAAATAAAAATGTAAAATAATATAAAATAAAATATTAAATTATCTCTAATTATAATAATTCACAGAAAAAGAACCTGAAGAGGATAACTTGAACTAAAAAACCAACTGACACAAGCGTTCAACTTTTTTTTCCTAATACAAACTTAATTCGCGCATGCGCAAGAAAGAATGATTTTTATAGACGCGAATTTATGCAGATTATTCCAGTACGTTTCTATGCTGATTAGTTATGGAACTGAAACTTAGGCGAAGTACATGGGTGTTGATAAACGAGCTGCCATGCGGAAGAAGAACGCATCGAGAGTTTTTGAATGGGCTGAATAGATTGTGTAGAGCTCATCGACTTTGCCTCGTTCACACATGTATTGAAAAGCCCCTCGCTTTTTGTTGAGCCTCAATGCAAAACCACAATTATATTATCACAATGAATTCACATAAGGTCAGAAATCATTTGAACAAACGAGAAAGAGAAAGTGAGACGGACATATTTTACGAGAGAGAGAAAGAGAGATACTTTGTAAAAGGAAAAGACAATCACTTGAGTGTCAGTACTAATTATCGTTTTGTGTCCGAAGAACTAAAATGCCTTAATTCTTTTGGCAAAATTCTCAGAATCTGTACGAATAGGAGAAATGCAACGTCAAGCATTACGAAGGGGGGAAGATGGGGGAAAGGGACTTAGTTATCATTGGAGTTATCGAATCCGATTAGCGCGGTCCGACGGGAGTATTGAAACCTGCAGCGGACCATCGACTGTGCGGAAATGAAATTTGAAGCTGCAGTTCGGTGGACCATTAACGAGTCTATTCGACAAGGTTTGCAACACTAGGATAGCACAAATTGCCGGATATGTGTAAGTTGATGTACAGAACGGGACCATAATTGCAATACGTTACAACTTGTTTTAAAAAAAGGAAAAAAAAAAGGACGAGAAAAATATTTCAGTGAATTGACTAATGATCTGTGAATAACATCATTTTAACGTTCAAAGTATGACGAAAAGTCATTCGAGAAAAAAGATTGAGTTATTTTATCTGTCTTTGAGGATGGGCGTCAATGTTTGATTTGAAATTTGTTAGTGGATTTGAAAAGCTTCATTATGAAGAAGAATATAAAATTATTTTTGAACAAAATTAGGTACTTTTGTTCGAATTATATGAATTAGTTACAATGATATGATATGATTTAGAAGAGTCTTCTAAGTAAATTATTTTTCTCATTTAGAAAATTTCTCAAGATTTCCCCCCATTTTTCCATTCTATTTTTCCTACTGCATCTTTTGTTTGTCTAATTTTGCATAACTACATTTCGATTAGTTGTTTTATAGTTCCACTTATTTCAAATTCCAAAATTGACAATTGACAACCAATTTCAAATTCAACATTCGAGTTGTTCATTTTTTAAAATTAATCTCATTACATTAAATTATTAACTTATCTATGGAAAATTTATCCTTAAATTATTAAGTTTAATTTGAATGTTTCAATTTAGAAGAGTCTTCTAGATCATCATTGAATGATCACTAAATATCTTATTGAATGATTTGATTCAAATTTTAAAAATCAAAAAAAAAGTATCATTCTTTTTTATCGCGCTTTACTTATTATGAGTAAGTCCTTAATGAGAAAATTTCGCTGATAGGCAATATGATAGACATTCATATAACGAGACTGATGTTGGGCTAAATATGTGCTACATTTTGCATTTAAAATATGAAAGAGCCTCGACAAGGCGTAGCAAAGAGGAAGAAGAGAAATGCAGAAATGAATATCAACGTCCATCTCGCTTTGGCCGCGAGTGATAAAAGGTTATAGCGATGTAGCACTTTCAACACGTTATAGCATGTGCTCTAAAATTTTCCTTCTTTTCCATCTAAATGAAAGTGTTTCACTGAAAATACATAGAATAAAAGGAACGGTCCGACATTGTACAAATCGAAGAACTTGGTCCAAATCATGGAACAGTTTCACTGGCATCTGGAAATGCAAAAAACGACAACCAATCGATAGTTTTGTCTGATTCAATTGTTCAATCATTTTTTCACGATGTAAAGGAAAACATTGCAATAATACGGTGAATTCAAAATTTAAGGTTATTGACTGTTAAGTTTGTTTTTTATGAAGTCATGCTCAAGTATAAAGTAAGCACTAAAATTTGATTTTAAATTGAATTTTCAAGAAATATATAATAAAAGTATAAGTTACAAAGTAGGTTAATGATTTGTAAAATGGACACACACGTTAAGCTTCGGGCTTTTTCAACTATTGAACGATGTACATCGCCGAAGCACTGTGCCAAATATCATTGTGCCAATACTTCTTTTATGTATTTCACTATCGTTCGCTCGAGTACTGTGAAAAAATGTTTCTCTATTTTTAACAATGCTCCACCGATTCTTCTGGTTTTACATTAATCGCAATATCTCCAGTTAATGGATTACTACACATTCAACCAAAAAATTTGATTAATCATTTACTTTGAAAAATATTACCATTTTTTGTCTCTCTCGGGCTTGTAATTGAAATTCTTGGAAAATCATGGTAGAAGAATCATTTTCGTCAACAAATTGCCTATTCATACATATATATATATATATATATATATACAGTCACAATTTAATCGTGCCAATTTAATGCCATCGTATGTATCACAGTCGCGGTATTGGCGAAATTTGTGAATGACGAACTCAATTTAACAATAACGTATTAACCGCATATGCCGCTGCAATAAACGTTCGTATGCTTTTTTTCAATATGTATTCTCCATATGTCGCGAATCACACACCAGCTGCAACTTTCATTCTTTTTCACTATAATAGTTAGTATTTTTTCGTTTTCAAAACACATTCATCGATGTTTTTTAATTTTCGTTTTATTAATTAAAGAACAATTCCAATATTAAATCTTATTACTGGGAATCTAGTTTTTTCTTATTCAATGAACAGTAACAATGAAGATAGTACAAATTTTTCTCAGAAAAAAGGAAAATGTTATATCATTATTTTTTTAATTTTTTTTTTCAAAATTAAATAAGAATTAAATGTTTTGATTTCAGAATAGTTTATAAACTATGTATGGAAAAAATATATCAGAATATGTATGTCAAAATATATAACTTTTTGTCCCTAAATTATATTTCAAAATATATTTCAAATATACTATTTATATATAAAAATATTTTTTCATATATTTTGCAGCTATATTTTTACTTATATTTTTACAAATATATTTCAGAAATATATTTGAAATATATCTGTGGCTAAAAGGCAAAAACAGGTAACTCCATTCTTTGTACTTTTTAAATATGTAGCTTAATTTTTAATTTATGCTTATAATTACATGAAATCCATCTGAGGAATGTCTTTCGAATACGTCAAAAAAAAGTAATTTACAAAAACATGTACTTTTCCAAAACTCCTAATTCAAAAATTCCCTGTTTTTGCCTTTTAACCATAGATATATCAAATATATACCTTTTTTTGAAAATACATATAGATGCCCATATTCACATATATTTTGTCATATAGTTCAGATTATATTTTCTTCCTTTAGGGTTTTATTTTAGTTTCATTAGATCAAATAGATACAGTTACCACTATTTCTTTTTTTACCTTTTTTTCAACGTTAAAATAAAATGACTGAATGAAATACACTGTAAAATGTTATAAAATGGTGTCAAAAAATAACGAGGTGCAAGAAAAATAGAGATACCAATGTACACGCGTAATCGTTTTTCACACATAGTTTGGCCGTTTTCTCTTGCAGGTTCACTGATTCAATAACATCTTTATCTATTAAGATATAAATTGCATCAATTTTTATCTCCAACATTTTCATTTCTACATTTTCTTTGTCATCTCCTTTCAATTATCTTAACTAAAATAAAAATGATTGCAATTATTTTATCATCACAAATCTGCGCTTCATTTTCATTTATTAATAAATGAAACAAGGAAACGACCAAGTTATACCTTATTTCACAAAATATACCTGATTACATAATAAGTTAATGAAGTCGCGTAATTGTCAAGACCCTTTCTGTTGTCATTTTCTTGAGCGCAATTTATATAATAAAATGGCATAACATCGCCTTTGTTACGAAAATGAAAATAAACCCGATGCAGATATCTTTGGTGTCGTTTCGGGATTGAATTTCCCGAAACAAGCTTCGTCACACGAAGTTTCCTCGCGAGAAGATCATCCGAAATGGTGATTGTAATTGGCCGTTGCTCTTTGATTAAAGTGCCTTCGGCAAACTGCAACGTTTGCTGGCTTCATTAGCATCTCCATGTCTGTTGTTTCTGTTTGTGTAATTTCTCCTCGTCTCGATAACAACCATCAAAAAGATGATATTGACTTGCATTGTATATATTTTATACCTGCATTCAGTTGTATAATCATCCTTTATAATAAATTATTTAAAAGCAATTTTTAAAGAAGAATATATACATCATTTTCTCCATTTTAATCGGTTTAGGATTCACATATACCCCTAGTAGAATTTTGAACTTGGCTGAACCTGGGGCCTTCTTGGGCAAACCGTATTCCAAGATTGGACCAACATTGGCCCTATGTGTGATTTTTGAGGAACCCACATTGGTTTGAAACGCTAACCTATAAATTACCTAGTTAGGAATTCCTAATATGGGCCTAACGAGGCCTCCCTGGTATGGGATATTTGATGAAATCCAATGTTGGCCTAATTAAGCCTCAGTAGGCACACCTGGGTTTAGTCAACATTTATGTAAAATATTTGTTCAAAAATGCTTTATGGAGAATCGA
>JABFPJ010005092.1:0-12668 GCA_022817425.1 Gryon sp. ZL-2020
TTAGGATTATTTTGTGATCACTTTGAAAAAAGTTAAAAAATGGTGGAAAATGTTCGTTCTCGTGTTTTTTGCATTATTATTCAGAAATAAGTGATATTTAACACATTTCTACTTATTTTCGAAGATATTTAACTATAATATTCAACTGACTACAAATCAGTTTTTCAAAAAATATCAAAAAATCAAAATTATTTCTATGTACAATTTCGGTTCTTTCAGCGTAACTGTAATGTAAGAAACCCTCTATTTACCCACATGGTCGAATATATATGTCAAAATATAAAAAATATATATTTTATATAGTTGACAAAGACATATATATATAATATATATTTTTTTTATATTTCAAAATATATAAAAAATATACTTTTAGAATATATTTTCTGAAAATATATAAGAAATATATAAAATATATATTTATATATATATTTTATATATATTTCATAAATATATATTCCAAATGTATTCTAAATATAAACAAAATATATTTAAAAATATATTACTTATATATTCCACATATATTTTCCATATAATCGATAAATATATATTTTCAAATGGTTTGCAATGTATTTAATATATATTTTGTGATATATTAAAAATATATATTGCATATATTTTATAAATATATCTTAAAAATACATTTTCAATGTACCACAAATATATTTTAAAATATATTTCGTATATATTTCATATCGCCAGTAAATATATATATTTTTTGTCTATTTAGAAAATATCTGAAATATATTTCAAGATATATCTTAAATATATTTTGCATACATTAAATAAACATGTCTTACAAATACATTTGAAATATAAACAAAATACATTATATAAGTATATTCCATATATAATTTGTGTATATTTCATATATATATATTTGCCTAAACTAGTCTTAATGCAACTAAAATATTTTTTCATATGTATTTCACTTATAGTAAGTTCCCATTATTCACATAATATGTTTTAAGATATATATTCCATATATACAGGGTGTGTATATACACACTTTACCAATATTATGCATATTTTCAAAAATAATGTCACCGGTCATTAACGATGCCTCACCCTGTATATTAATAAATATTTCATAAATATATTTTCAGATATATTCCGAATATATAGAAAATGTATTTCAAAATGTATTTATATATATTATACATATATTTTTCCTATATTCCATGAATATATATTTTAAACATTTGCAAAAATAATTTGTAAGTCTATTTTTTATACATTAGATTTGTATTCTTAGATTATTTTTGCAGTATGTGTTTCATTTATATATATAAAATAGAGTCAAATATTTTAATATTTATTTTATATATCTAAAAACTGTTTAACAAACAAAAGATATATAAAGCATTATATAATTATAATAGTCAAACAAATTCCATAGATACATAATATTATAGGAAGTACCAGCAAAATAATATTGAATAATAAAAATTTCAAGGTAAAATATATAATTTTAAAAATAATACAAGATATATTAATTCATAACATAGCGAAAAAATTGATATATTTATCGATTTTGTCGATACATTTTCAAGGATATAATTATACAAGATATTCATTTCGGTTCGGGCGCTCGCAAGCAATAGCAAAGTATTTCCTAGAAAAGTGCATAATAATTACTTTTTGTAATATTTCATTAGCAATAATAACAGATAAATCATCGTCTTTGCTATGCAGAACTGTATGAAGAAATTTTTTGTTAGCCAGTAATGGAGATTTTTGCTGGTCAAAATATCGTCCTAAAGCATAACATACAGATTTTCCATTAATTCCTTTAATTACAACAAATGTCTCGATTTCAAAAAACTCTTTTGATTTCAGAAGAACTGTGTAACTGTTCCTTTTTTTAATTTTTGTATACTTCTTTGAATGAATGACCTCTTTGTTATGAAGAATTCTATGATAAAAGCTAACTTCTGTGTTTGCAATGCAGTTAATATTGTTACGTCTAAACGCTAAAAATTCTGATCTAGAAAGTTTTCTACTATTCGGTTCTCCAATCACTTGTACATTATCGATAGACACTGTTTTTTGTGAATATTTCTTTGGAAATAATAAATTTTCTATAAATATTCGCTGTTTTTCTGTAAAATCATTATAACACAAATTGTACAAATCTTTAACTACATTTTTCAAACGAAACGCCGTAGAAACTTGCAATATAACGTGTTGTGAACTTTTAACGGTCTTAATCAAGTCTTGGTTATAGTCTTCGAAAATAAAAGCACTATGAGACCAAAGTGGTCCCCAATCACGGACACTCTGAGCTAAATGTGTTAAGAGATGCACATTAAATGATACACAAGAAATATTATATAATTCTGGTACTTCTTTCACAAAACGTAAAAGAGAATTTTCAGCATAGGCGATTTCGGATCCCATTAAAGAGTCCTTAAGGAGAATAGAAATACTTTCAACTAGAAGAGCCCAATGTTGGACATACTTCATTGAAAACACTTGCATTAATATAGGGACACTGTAACATAATAACCATACTGTCCACTCATGCGCTTTCCAGTGAGACCGTTCTGTCATTTGTCTAGGAGTTCTAGATATCTCTAAAGGAGGTTTAAAAGAAAGTAATAATGAATCGATCACGGGTAAGTGCTTGTGAAAGTAAAAGTCTTCATGATGATTTACACGTTCGAACCATAAATTGGCAAATTGCCTGCAAACGCCTAAAGCAACGCAGTGCATCCAATCAGGTGGTAATCCTGAAATAATATCAAAATTAGGAATATCGCAGACAATTGACCGACCTTTCATACCTTTTTGTTCTTGAACATTATATGTCAGTGCTTGTTCATGATTCCGCAAACCTTCTCCGTAAGGATTGTCATTTTCATCAATCGGGTATACTCGAGTATAACCGTCACCTTTCGGTACAGATACTCCCGGATGATCACATAAACCACAACCGTAGATACCGTTAAATTGCTTAGAATTTCGTACATCGCACCTTGCAACTGAATCACATACACCAAGCAAAACTTTACACTTTTTTTTATATTCCTGCCCATCGAAAATATAATTAAAACCTTTCTCGCTTAACTGTTGACATTCATTGACAAATGGTATAAAGTAAGTATTTACAACAGGTTTTTTTCTGCCGAACCACAAGCTACACAATAGTATATTATTTCGTCGAAATTCTGGACTTACTTCGTTTATTGTGCAAAGAATCGGATGTAATGAGAATGTGGAGCTTTTGAATATCGGAACTCCATCGTAACTGAAAGTCAAACTAATCATATCGTCAGTCTGATTTTTTTTATACAAATTACCGTCGTATATTTCTTCGATAGCATAGTGATTTCTTTTAATTCGATTTAAAACATTCAAAATTGAATCGCCATATTTAGAAAAAATCTTCTGAAGTTGCGCGGAAATTGAAATGTATAAAAAAAAATTACCAGATTCTTTATTTTTTCTGACATCAATATCTTTCTCGCATTTGTCACAGTGTAATTTGTTTTCAATTTCAGGTTCTTTGCCTAAGTAAATACCACATTCATCGCAAACATGATGAACTGTAATATATGAGGCAAACGAATCCAAAATTCTGTTAAAATTATATTTCGATTTATTTAACGATGACGATTCAGTGATGATGTTAATTAAAGTAGTAATATCTTGGACCGCAGAAAATGTTAATCCATGATTAACTTTCAAAGAATTTATTAACACGAAATTCTGTAACTGCTCTGATGTAAATCCATAATATTCTTCTCGTAAAACGTTATTTAACGCTGGAACCACGTCTTCATGTCGATCTTCATTTTCACTGGATTGTTGATCCGATTGGTCTAAATTGCGTTCTTCCAAACTACCTATGACACTTGTCTGCGAATTTGAATCTGCATCGTCATGTATAAAATTGCGACTATTATTTAAATCATCCCCATTCAAAGACAACTAGAAGAAAAAAACAAATTGTGAATTTTAACTATATACTAAATATTGTTTTGAAATGTTTACACAATATCAGTTACATTCAATTAAAGTTTGGTCTGAAACACTAAGTTAATATTATTAAGGCGATAACCACTGAAATTTAGCCTTAAACCGATTTTTCAGTATAAATTATTTTATTATATATTTTGATACGTTACAATTTTTTTTTTAATTGTACTGCGAGATTTTTAATAGTACATATAAAAGTTTTTCTATTTCTTACACACATTGTAAATTTTCACGCATGCCGCAAAGATAGTTTATAAAAAAAAATATAATTAGATCAGAAATTATTTCTTAACATAAAAAAAGATGCGGATAAACTAATTCGTCACCAAATTTAGTGGTATTTTGTTGAAATATTCGAAATTTCTTCTTAAAAGTTTTTCATAAAAATAACTTTATAAATAACGCGAAGAATCATGAAAAAAGCATTTTTTGTTCATTTGTATGATTTTCTTTACAAATCATTGGATTGCAAATAAACCAAGCATTGTATACAAATTTTGTCGTCCTACTTTTTTTGAACGGAATGCTAACTTAGTTCCGGATATAAGATTAAAATCGGATTTAAATTGGTCTACAGGCAGCATTTTGAAAATATATCAGATTTAATATTACATTAACAAATGTGTGTTTTATTATTTACTTTTATGAAATCATCAATTCATGTTAATGTTCTATAATTAATAGTTATTTACATACAAAATGTTACGTAAATGTTCGGAACATTGGCGATTTAAGCCATTTCAGTGGATGGTCACCTTAGGTCATTATAGATTTCATTAATTTTTGAATGTAAATTTACGATAAGTATTTCGTACAACGTTATTCAGATCCTGATCCTCGTCTCCATATCGATCTTCGGAACTGTTTGTGACACTTGTCTGCGAATCTGAATCTCTTATAGACTCAAGACTATTATTTAGATCATCCTCATTGGAAGGCAACTAGAAGAAAGTAACAAATTGTAAACTTTAATCTTGTCATTATAATCATTTTTAAATGTTTGCGCCGTGGATATTATATTTACATAATTTTGTTTTGAAAAATAAAGTAATTATATTAAAACAATTAATGATAATGGCATTCTTTAATTTGTAAATGTAAATTTACGATATGTATTTCGTACACTATCATTCGGAACCACAATCTCATCTTCAGCTCGATCTTCATTATCACTAGATTGTTGATCAGACTCGTAAAAATAGCGATCCTCTGAACTGTCTGCGCCGCTTGTTTGAGAACTTGACTCGCTCGTATCGGAGTGCAACTAGAAGAAAAGTAATGCATTTTTCGACTTCAACTGTATACGAAATATAATTTATAAATTGCTTGCACAGTTTTTATTTGAAAGATTGAAATAATAATATAAAGACGTAAAATCACTTAGAACAAACTTAGAACTAATTTCATATCTGATATTTCATACGTTATAACACTAGAACTGCCGGTCTAAAATCAGTATCATTTTATTCGTAATGTTTTCTTTTAACAAATGGAAATTAAAGTTTCAACATACAAATGAAATAATATCACATATTATACTTTCTTCACCAAACTGCGTAATTTCAAATTATGAAAGCTAATAAAAAAACATGGTTCTATTGAAGATATATAATAATTAAAGAAATATATCTTTTTCTCCATTTTATGTGTACTTCTTTATACACAAGTATATTCTTTTACTTTTTATATGTACATTCTCAATACTAGAAGGACCATATGTTCTGAAAAATATTTTAATATCAATTTCTTAAAAGGGAGTGATAGGAAGTTTATAAGATTATATAATTTTAAACTATTAAATTTACCGAGCTAACTTTTTAAGCTTACTAAATTTTCAGACTTAATAATTTCAATTATCTAAGCTATATAAATAATATAAAATAAAAAAGAAGCCAGCTAGCATGATCGTTCTAGTGTTAATTGTTATGAATATATAGTAATTATATTGTAAACCATAGTTAAACAATTAAAATTTAAATTGTTCTTAATCTTAATCATTCGATCGTTAGTTTGCAACTCATGACTAAGACTTCATTTATCTTTCTCTCTGAAATAATAATTTAAATAGCACTAGTCATATGAAAAATATTGTTTATAAAAAAATCAATTTTACATTCACTTTTAATCGTTTAAATTTATATTATATTTAGCCTTTACAATTATATTGTTAATCTAATAAAAGTGATATAATTTTTAGTTATTTTATTACCGAAATAAGTCTAGCGAACTTAATACATTATAAGTAGCTTTATTCAAAACGAAAAATTATAACTTTGTAAAAATATTTCAAACATCCTTACAATATTATTTTCTTTTTCTTTATTAATCATCTTTATATTATTATTTTAATTTTTCTCAAACGTATTTTTAATCGTATATAAGCGATACTTTGCAGTTCTTAGGGGAGTTTCTAATCCTTGCAAGATCTTTTTAAATGCATGATCTAAATTTCGTCTCGCAAGATCTTGCAAGACGAACTAATGAACGTTAGTTTTCTAAACGGAATGCTATTTATTATTCAGCATGTTAATTATTATTATGCATGGTCGATTTGAGAATTTGATTCGCATTGAATACAAATCAAATCTTTTTTAAGAAACTAAGTTAATTATATAAAGGCAATTTATTTAAATAATTTTGTCAATTATTTATGTGTAAATTCGTGACGTTTGTGTTCGTACGTTATTGGTTATCGAAGTATCTTCATCGATTACATTTAAGTGCTGATCGGATTGATAAGAATATCGATTCCTCCGATTGTCTGTGATTTGGGTCTGTGAACTTGAATATGAGTTGCCCGCTGCAGTTCTCACACTATTATTTTCAAAATCAGCGTTGGAAGGCAACTAGAAAAAAATAACGAAATTTTATACTTCATATTTATAGCTATATTTATATATCAATTAGTAATTCTTTTAATATTAATTACAACGACAAAATTGCTTAATATAGAATATAATAAAATAATGTGAGATTTAAGAAAGTTTGAAGTATATTTACGTGGTATATGTATATAAAATATATATATCTACGAGATATATGAAGTGAGCATAGAATATTTCGTATTGCAATCAAGGAAATATGCATATTATATTACGCAGTGCATTTTATGAATATTTTCAAAAATAAGAACAAGGTATATTATCTGATGACGCACCTTATTTTTGAACCTTTGCTTAGTTACAAAATTGACGTCCTCTTGAGTTATTCTATTAAAAATAGTAAGAATTATAAATGTTTAAACAATTTCAAGTAAATAAAAAAATAATATTTTGAAATATTTATAATTATGATTTCTAGTAATTTCAGTTACCTTTGTAACTTTTGTTTCCAAAATCGTTTGGTTCTTAAAGGAATTTTACTTTGACTTCCATAATATAGGTATTTTCTCAATGTTCCTTTTCTTCTATCCGGCGTCATCGTTTAAAATAATTAAAGTCAAGTCATTGAAAAATCTAAAACATTTAAGAACAATTAATATATTTCTTACACTTTTTAAAAAAATGTGTTTAAAATTATATTATCCAGTAGAGAAATTGCTTTAAATAATAACTTTATAGGTTATTCACAATTAGAAGGATATTAAACAAGTTCTGGACGTCGATCACAGGTTTTATGACTATTATGTTACAATTTTATTGACTATACCAAATTTACCAATATCAAAATTCATAATGACGTTAAGAGTTGAAATTAAAATCTTTTCTTTATATAATCAGCGATACAAATTAACTAAATGTAAGCGATTCTAAATTTATGTTAATATACATCTATATTTGTGTTTTTCAAAAAAAGTGTAAGAAAAAAACCTCATTACTTATTTATTAATATACTTTAAATTATTTTATATATAAAATTTATACTTACTTTGAGATTTAATTAAAGAAATTAAGAAACAGAATACCTAAAAAACTTTCATATCAGTTATCAATAACAGAATATTACAAGCATGTGATCGTTACTTAATTCGATAAGTAGAGTATTCGGAAAGTATTATTATTTTGTAATAATAAAGGACAGACAATATAATTCACATAAGTGCGTCCTTTATCAGTTCAAAATAATGTTACTTTCCGAATGCGCCAAAGAACATAAAGACGCGCCAAAATTTGGCTATTATTTCCAAACAATGCCACCGCAGCGCAATTTCTAAGAATTAACACGTGATTAGTTATAGCGTCGACTATAGTGTAACATTCTTGTTAATTAGGAATGCAACTTAATAAATAATTGCAACATTTTATATTGTGCAAAAGCAAAATCAAATACCAGCTCTTAAAATAACAACCACAAAACAGAAAAGAAACAAGTAAGTTATGTTTACTTTAATTAGTATATAAAATGTACACTTTTGTAAAAAAAATTCCTAACCTTTAAACAATTCTTAATCACATGTTTTTTTCGATTTTAACTGTATTATAAATATTCTTAAATTGAAATTACTTATTTGTTTACATATTTTGTTTTATTTACAAAAAATAATAAAAAACGTTAAAATAAAAAAATTCTACTTTTGTATTATTTTATAGCTTCAATTTAAAAGAGACAATAATTAAACGGTATTAAATTCTTTTGTCATCTATTTTACTTTGCTTAGATTTATTTCTGATTAATATTGTGATATACTAATTATGCTAAATTAAACATTTTAATTGTTTTTATAAAAAACGTTATGTTTTTAAGAAAAACAATGTATCATATATAAAGAAATATATTTCTGTATTCATTTCTGAGATGATTGCTTATTATCTGTATTATAATATATATTTTTATTTTACAGCCTATTTTCAAAATGTCGAAGAAGTTTGCTTTGGTCAAATGGATTTCCGGGAAAGATGCAGGAACATATTCGACTGATGTTCCTACTGAATGGATAAAAAATTTTGATTGTGACGAGTTTTTAAGCGGAGCTGACGATGACGAAGATTCGTCATACGTAATTGAATGGCACGACGCGAAGAAAAAACCCAAAGGGGGTTGGAAATGTTACGACGGTCTCGTGATTAAGATAGCTTGTAAGTTTAATTTACTATTGTGATTAACTGTAACTAGTATTTATAACTATGAATATAAATAGTTATTTAAAAAATGATAATTTTTAACGAATTGAAAAGACAATGTTTGTTTAGTTATTTTAATCATCTTCATTTTTCAAATACTGTTTTTTGTATTTTCGATTTCTATTTTACATTAAAATTATATTTTGATTGTATCAGTTTGAATTATGAAATAATTTTTTTGTCCAATTATGAATTTGTACTTTTAAGGTGAAAGTACCAATTTGTGTTATAACCTCAATTTGTGTTAGTTTTTATGAATTGATCCAGAAAATATTATTAAATCAAAAAGAAAAATATGCATATTACAGTTTAAACTTTATTGTTTATTTTATTACTAACTTTCATTGGAGTTATTTAATACATGTATTAGAAATCTTTTGTTGAATAAAACTAACACAAATAGGTGCTAACATATCACAAACTGGGACATTTACTTTAATTTCTTACTCCTTTTTACTATTTATAAATATTTTGTTTTTATTTTGTTATTGTATAATATATATATATATTTGGAATTTCGTAATTGTTAATTTACTTTATTTTAATTTAATAAAAATCGTAAATATAGGCTTTTTAGTACATGTAAATTTGGTGCATTTTACATAGATTTACCAATATATCTACATAAAAAGATTATCTCTGTAACTATAAATATGACCATTAATGTATTAACGATTAAATAAATTATTTAAGATATTGAAAATGTACTTATATTGCAGCTAATCAGAAAACTTTAGAAAAAACTTTGTCGATGATAAATGGACGAAAAAAGCCAAGTGATTTTAATACGGAATGTTTGACAAAGCAAGTTGTTTTGACAAAACAAGTTGTCGATCATCAGACAAATACTAAAGAAAAAAATCACCAGAAAGATGTTTGGAAACATGCTGTTAATAATAATATTTTGCCAAAAACTGACAACTCAAAACCCGGATGTTCTAACTATTCTCAATTTGACGAATTTGATGATAATACACAAAATACCTTGGATTCTTCGCTTGAACTTTCAACGCCTCAGACACCATTGAATAAGAAAACTCGTGAGCAAGACATGAACTTAGAATTGTCGAAGAATAACCTTATGGTAAATCTAAAAACTGATTACTATAACACAATACATTTGTTATTATATTTATGACATTTAAACATTTATTAGTAATTATTGCGATTTACTGAATTTTTAGAGCGCGATACAAACAACTGCAACAACGGCTGATAATTTTCAAGATCTTCTTGATAGTATGTATTCACAACTTCTCAAAGAATTTGAAATAAATAATTGTTTTCTAAATACTTATAATTTTTTTCATATTTATAGATATTTTGGAAAATAGAAGTTTAATTAATGAACTTAACAACACTGTTAAAATGATGCTTTTTCGAATCAACCAGCTTTCAGATAATAATGCAGAAAATAATGAAGGCCTTAAAACTAAACAAGTTAAAACTGCGAACAATGAAATTCAAGTATTTTTTTTTAATTATACACATTATATTTTTTCAAATTGTTTGATTCAATAATAAACTTTGTACTTCAAATATAACTAATATTAAAATTAAAAACCGCTTATATCAATATAAGTTTGATTTCTATGATAAGAATAATAAATTATTATGTTAATGTTGATTTCAAATTCACATTTCATTTTTCAGTACGAAATTGGAAAATTGGGCAGTAATGTTATGGTTTCCGAAGATCAGTACATGACAATTAAATCAAGAACTACTTTTACATCTATGGCTATTACTTTAGTCTTGATGTTATTCCCAAAAAATGTCCTACTGCATAGTAATTTAAAAGGCGGCGCAAGTAAAATGAAACGAGAAAATGGAATTCGTCATGATGCTTTGGATCAGAACATAATGCGAGCGATTAGAGGTAAACTTATTATTTATATGAAAAAAATAAAATAGAATTATATCAAAACTACGGAATGTAATAACTGAATTATATTATTTTGCTGTAAAAAACTTTCATATTAAAATGATATTTGATTTATTTAGATCACGTTAGAAAGAGCTTTCCTACAACATATAACGAGGCACAATTTGGCAGTGCCATTAACAACAAATTAGCTTCTTTGCGTCGCGAAACGGCTAAACGCGTAAGTAGAATCGTAAATAAAACTTATAACTTAATGCAAACAAATTATAATTATTTCATGTAAATAAGAAATATTTTATTTCAGAATGATGCAGAATAAACTATAATCGCCACATGATTATATGAAACCAAAATGCTGGAACTTCGAGTAGTTGGATACGAAGAATGTAACTTTTTAGTTACTTGATTTTGTTTTTATATTTATATTAAGTGAAAGATATCCGTCGGAATCAATAGTTGCATCGACGAATATATTTCTTGTTCATTTTTGTTAGAAAAAGACTTATTTCTGACTATCATGTAAGAGAAAGACTAAATACTAGATGTTAAATTGAGTAATTGTTATTCATACTCGTATTTAAAAACGGAATAGAGCCATTTATAAGTTATTAAAATGTTTAAACATTTGATTTAAAATAATTTTCTGTTTGAATTGAAAGCATATTTATATGTTGAATATTGTAGTAACTAAAATACGTCATATAATCGTCGTTTTTGTGATTAAATAAAAAAAAATGCTAATAGATCGATGAACAAGAATGTTAAATAAATATTATAATATGGTTATATTTATAAAGTCTATGGATTATATAACATAAGAAATAATATAAGATAATTAAAGAAATATTCCATTGTTACGCTTAATATTTATTAAATTAATATATAATATTAATATCATATGGCAAAAACAAAATATCTGTAGCAATTTCATTAATGTAAAATCAAGTAAAAATAAAACGTGTTTTACCAATAATTATACTTTTACACTTAACTGGTCTAGCCTATACATTTGTGAAATGTTTATATTTGAGATTTTAAATAAAAATTATACAATTAGTAAAGAATTATTTATATATATAGGTTCAACTTATATTGTAAATATATTTAAACATATATTCTATATATATTTGAAATTAATGAAAAAATATATTTTCTATATATTTAGAATTATATTCGTTGTATAGTCAAAAATATATAGAATATATATGCAGAAATATATTTGACATATAGTTAGAAATATATGAGACGTATATCTGAAATGTATATATGAAATACATTTAAAAATATATTTCACATATATGTGAAAATATACTTTATATATATTTGACATATATTTAAAAATATACTTTTTATATATTTGAAAATATATTTCACATATATGTGAAAATATACTTTATATATATTTGATATATATTTGAAAATATACTTTTTATATATTTGAAAATATATTTTATATATACGAAAAGCGGCAAGAAATCATATATGTGGAATATATTTTAAATATGTATTTTGAATATATAAAAAATATATTTTTGATTATATTTTCATATATATTTTAAAATATATTTTCACGTATATTTTCGATCATGTGGGTAGCCGAAAAGGATGTACACTAGACGGAAAATGCATATTTTAAACCCAAAACTTCAGAAAATCAGACATCAAACATGAAATTTGTGTATAAAACTTTAATTGGCTATATCTCCTTAAATAAGCGTTTGAGAGCAATTTTAGGCTTATTTTGT
>JABFPJ010005093.1:0-12668 GCA_022817425.1 Gryon sp. ZL-2020
GTATAGTAATTCTGCCCTCTCCCGTATTGTCCAGTTAACAAAAAGTTCAGTATGAATCACTGTACATGTATCAGTCAGAATTACGAAACGGCATTCAGTAAAATTTACTCTGCGTTCAGGCCGTTGATATTTTACAATACTGGTCAGTCAGAAATACTGTGTACAGAGTTAGTAGTACTGCGCTGTTCTCTGCGTGTACAGACGGAAATTTTATATCTATTTACAAACAAAAGTTATATACAATAATTTAAAAAAAAAGCCCAACAATTTTTTTGCACTTTATCGTTTATAACATTGCAAAAAACAATCGAAATTCGAATCCGCCCGCTATTTCTCAAGATTTTCAAAATTAAATTCTAAACAATTAAAAAAATGAAGTTATGTAAATTACGGCAGCGCAAAATTTTTTAAGTGGAATCATCGAACAAAATTGAAAATTGGAAAACAATCAGAAAGATCGCCATAAAAGTATTTTATCCAATGACATCGATGATGACAACGATGAACATTATTATATACATTATATACATATTTTCATACATTTTTAACGCATATTTTAACAAAAGAAAAACTCCATATGAAAGAAGACGTTTCAAAACATTCGAAAATGAAAAACAAATTTGATTTTGTTTCATTCTTAATGATTTTCGCGTGGAGAGTTCCCTTAAAATAAATATCATTTTCTATCAATAAAATTATCTATTTTACTTCTAATTGTATTGAGAATACAAAAGTTAATTGATGCGATATAAACTATTTTTGTCGTGTAGGAATAATTTTTGGAATTTTATCGTATCCGCAAGTGACACAGTGCAATATTTACCTAAATCATTAATTTTGATATCTTATTTATAAACAGTAAAAAACGATTTTGTTTGCAATAAAATCGCCACATTTAACTTGCATTTCAACAATAAATATATGTCAAATTTGTAATGTAACATTAAACATTAATGTATAATGTTACATAGTTTTTGCTTAAACCGATTAATGGTACCAAAATATAATAGAAATATTAAATATTAACTTATTGAATCAGTACTAATTTATATTATAAAACGAGAGAAATTTGCATTAAAAATTATCATAACACAATCAGTACTCATTGAACCATTGACGTTTTTTACAATGATATATTATTATGATATTAAAATTACAGTCACAAATACGAAAATTTACACAAGATTATCCTCAGTATAACCAGCAAGAATATCTTTAATTTTATAAAAAAGATACCGAATTTCATTTCAGCCAAACAAATAGAAACAAAAGTAAATGCAAAATTACATGATCGCTCAATTTGTTTGAGACTGGCAAGATTACAATTTATGGAATTGTTAGGATTAGTAAACAGTAAGGTAACTTTGTTTAAATTGTTTAAATTATCTTGATACAACCTATAATTAACGAAAACTAACATTATTGAAAGTATTTTAATTAACTCCATATTTATATCAAATATCAGATCCAATTTTTACTGCTACGCATTTCTTCCGTCCAGAATATATTTCTGTTGCAATTATTTACGAACATAACCTCTTTCCGCGCAATGAAGCATGTTTTTTGGAAAAATCATTATTCAGTGATAAGCTCGCATAAATTTGTATCTCCTTTTCCGTAGCGACGCATCGCAACGCTGGCACGGCATCAGTATCAGGTTCAATCGACCGGCGTCGCCTTTGTCGTTCCGTCTTTATCCTACAATTGATGTTGTCTCTCTCAAATGTACTCTGTCGCTCGCCATAAGAGAGAAGAGAAACGGTTTTAACGAGGACCCGCGAGTGCCACTTGTTGTAAATTCTGATCGCTTGTTACTGGGTGAGCCTTCTCCTCGTTTCTTCCGTGCGTTTGTCGGTCGTGGCGGACCGTTCGGTTCGCGTCAGTGGCAGCACTTGTTTGGTCGGAACATTGGGTCTGGGCTTTCATGGGCGGTGTCCTCGCGTGCTATCGCAAAGCGCCTTTTACACGTGAGGGTACGCGCGCGCGGGGAGGGGAGTCTCATACTCGATACGAGGGGAATGAACAGAAAAGCGGACAGACGAACAGACGAACGGATTAAAGGTCTTTCCAACGTGTGGGACAAGTGACGCTAAAATTCAAGCGCGCGAGTACATTTTATAGTCTCCTGATTTTGTGAGCAGCCAGACGCAGACGTGCAAGTTAAACTCGAGATTCAAGACGCCAACTAACAACGCAGACGCCGGCATGCCACCGAATGCCGCGACAACAGGAACGCATACATGCGTCGTTTGTGCGACGTAAAAAGGAGCACAACGAACCGTCGAACTTTGCTGTGCGACCGAACGGGAACATTGCAACCGACGCAACAACGGAGATTGAGGTTGCTTCATGCAATAGGGGGTGTTAATTGATAGGGATTCGTCGCGTTATCTGGCTCAATAAGAAACGACTCTAGAGACGCGAAATCAAACAGTGTTTCACAAGTTGTGAGAAATTTATTAGAATATAAAAAAGAATAATATTTTACTAGGATTACTATCTAGCAAAATTCAGTGGATAAAAGGGTAAATTGCTCATTAGCGTAATAAGAAGAATTTTTAATAGATTATTTTTAATATAATATTGAAAAAGAACAATCCTCTATTAACTATTCAGCCGTGTACTATTTCTTAATACCTAGTTGTTGTAATAATGAAAAGTTCCGTAAAAACAATAGAACAATTGTAATCTCTACGAAAGGATGATTAAAAAAAAGATGCTACAAGCCCTAAGAAAACGTAGACATTCATCTTAACAAGGATTATAAGAAACTTGGAAAAATAGTTGCCAAAAATAGAAAAGTTGGTGCAATTTTTAAAGAAAGGAATATGAAATACAAAATACAATACAATTTTTAATATGAACAATGATGTACGGCGTTATTTGTATTTCTATTATATCTATTCTAGTAAAAAACCGAAGAAATGTTCTTGTTTTTACTAGAATAGTCGCAAGAACAAAAAGAATGTATGTTTAATAATGTACTTTCGCTTTTCTTAAATTAGCACATTGAACAAAATCATCTTTTCATGAATAACAAAATTATGTTTTTTGTGCTGCGTATTAGATTTTAGAAATAAAATTGGTACTTAAAATTTTCCAAACTATATAGTGTCAAACAGGATGATTTTTAATAAGATGTCTTTTCAATGCATGGAAGTCGTAAAATCATATATACTCAGACAGAAGATGCATTGTAGGTAAGTTAAAATAATATAATTTATTCATTATCTTATCAAATATTGAACAACGCAACCTAAAAGTAACTCTGTTAAGAAATAACCTAACACCATACCAACTAACACCATACAATAATTTCTGAATTTGATCCTTAAACTTCTTTTTAAGAAAACCCCCAGAAGGTTGGACAAGTAAATCTATAGAAGTTATATATAAGTTCACGTACACTGACAATCATAAAACCTGAAAATGCACAATTTTCAATTGAATTATTACTGTTTTTAATAGCATTCTGAATCCATCGGCAAAAAATCATCAACACTCAGAATCAAGGTTTGTTGCAACAACAAAATTTTAGTTACAGTAACTAAACTTTAACCAAAGTTAACCGACTAAATTTTGTTGGTCAAAATTTAGTCGATGCAACTAAAATTTGGTTGTCAGAACAAAAATTTACTTATTGCAACTAAACTGAAAAATGGTGGTTTCTTAGTGAAATTTTACTGTTAAAAACAATAATTTGTGCAGAAAATAACGTAAATATTTACTAAAATAACTTTCATTTTTACTGTTTTTCACAGCAAAATTGATGATTTTTTGCTGATGGATTCAGAATGCTATTGAAAAAAGAGTAAAAATTCAAGATCTATGATTGTCAGTGTATAGTTTCGTACCACCACAATTAGTCACCAAATCATTTAGTTCAAAGTGATATGCCTTTCGAAGATTTCGTAAAAATATCCTGCTCGCTTTCTAAGATAGCAAAATGATTACTTAAAAGGAAACAAGTTATGAAAGAACCTTACCTTGCTTTTGGTGATAAACGTTTAGAGGCCCAAATTGTTCCATAAAATGAAATAGTTATTCCAACGTGCCGTTTTCGTATACCTATAAAATCGGAAGAACAGTTTTCAATTAATATAAGAATAAACGACTTTTTCTTAAGTAATAGGCTTGGATAAAGCATTTTTGTAATTAATTTTTATGTTTCAAATAAGTATTTGTTATTTCAAGATTTTTTTCTTCAATTTTCATAGGAATGAGTCTTAAGCCTATATGCAAATGTCGAAAAATGCATAATCTTGATGGAAATTGTGTTCAATAAATGTTTTGACTGTCTTATGTAAAAGATTTTTCATTAGCTTTAAAAATCGTACTTATATAAACTAGTACAGTCAATGCAATATGAGTCAAGAATTAAATATTTATAATGTTTAACAGACAGCTTCACATACATAAAACGATATAAAACATAATGTATTTTATTTTTTCCTGTAAAGTATTCAATATTTAAAACATTCATTATATGTCTTGCGATAACAAAATCTTCAAAACTACATTTATTTAAATTTAAGAGAAATTGAGGTAAGCATCCCTTACAAAGAGTCTTTATATGTTTGCATCATAAATATATCTCCGCTTTGCCACCTAGTGACATCTAACAGTGTACTATAGAAGCTCCGGCGACGCGATAAATGTTACGCATGCGTAATTTTCTAAAACCCACCCTTCAGCGCTCCGTATATTTCCACGTTACGACCCCTTCAATCGAGAGTATCGCACTTCCGGTGGTGCGTGATTTTATCGGCCGCAGCCCATTTCTCTGCGTGGTTGAAACGACTTTCGTTCTGATAACTGAGGGCTCTGACAGTTCTTCTTCAACATATTATCAAATTTTATTTTTTCCACAAAAGTATAAATAACATTATATTTTCTACAAACACAGTTCGCAATCAACATTTGTCTTGAAAGTTGTAACTTACATAATCACTATTTCCTATAAACATTCACCATCTAAAATTATTATTTAATTTATCAAAAATTACGTAATAAAAAAATAATAAAAAATACTGAAATTAAAATATGAGTAAATTATGATAATGATAAATAGAATTTGCACAATAAAGTTAATTATAAAAATACATATTATATAAATTAAAAGGAATAATTTTCCAGGGAAAAATTGATTTGTAATTCTTTTCCCATGTATACACATATTTTTTCGGTTTGATTTTTTTTAATTAAAATATATTTTAAAATTAATATGTAGAACCCATTAAAAGTTAAGAAATAACAATTTTTGCTTCTGAAAGTGTAACGTGTAAATGGAAATTAGAAGTTCATTACATAGAACAAAGCTAAATAGCAATTTCTCATAACTGCGTATTTCGATTTGCCTTGAGTATTGAAGATTGCTCGACGTCTCATCTATAAGGCATACTAGCTAGAAACTTGATATCGTTAGATATGCACTGATGACTCTCACTTCCGCTGCCATGCATCTATTCGCTTCGTTTAGCGGTGCATGCACGCAAAGGATATTGTCACACGTATATGAAAAGCTTTATGCACTAAACATTTGCGTCATATATGTTCATCATATAGATAAATCCAAATATATCACATATGCATATATTCGAATGTAAAAAATGATTTATTTGTTTTGATTTGTCAATCTGTCATTGCATAGATATATCTATATTAATTGCTCAATTATAATCACATTTTACTTAACAGCCATTAATATAACTGTTAGTTCTGTGATTGATATTCACTTCTAATTTGTAGCATGGTAAAATAAAAGAACAATGCTAAATTTTGTTAATTAGTTATTACGTAAACTCATAAACTGTAAAGTCTCAGACTCTTAATTTATTTCAATTGTAATATATGACCATATATATAACTATATTGTCTTCATTTTATATTTTATAAACCAAATTACAATTAAACTTTTTTTTAATTATTTCCTTTTTTTTCATTTCATCAATTTTATTACCAGCCTCTTAAGTCTGACAATATGCAAGGCATTTTTGTAATCCCTCGTTACGTTTTCATACATATCAACCTCCATTTGATCACCTTTCGTGATTTGCACGTAGTTTCATTCATAAAGACTATTTATTCACAGCAGGGCGCCTGTGCAAGTTAAACATTGCGCGATATCACTTTAAGCTACACGCGGCAATAGCCAGGAAATTCGTCAAAATGAGAATATTATCTTATTGTTTATAACGTTTCCTTTATATCTTGCTCACAATCACATTAGTAAATGTTTGTAAATGTTACTGAGATCTAATTGTTGAAGTAATTATTCAATTGATAAACAAAGATCCTTATTTTATAAAAATATGTTAGATCAAATATTTTAATTAAATCTTGTAATCAGTTTTTCAGACAGATCAGAAATATATAGACATTTATATCAGTATTCTTTTGATAAGAAAGCAAAATTTAAATATACTTCCGAATGACTTAGTATCATTCATCTATTAGTAAAAGCGAAAAAAATTCGTATTGATTCAATATGACCCTAATTGTTACTTATGTGACTTTGCCTACTGAGTGATGACGTCACTAAATCGATTACCATTAAAGTGCTGCACTTGAAAACTTGATTGTAAATCCCATTATGGTTCACCATTTAAACATAATTGAGTGTTTTAGGTTAGGTTTCAATTAATCCCTAAGTCATTGTAAAGTCAAATTGGACAATTACGACGATAACATTTGTCTCGTAACGCGTGACATGACAACTGACATCAAGTGAAAGGTTACGGAAAGCGTCACAGAAGCAATTCGCGCTTGCGCTTTTCAATCTTGCGTTATTTCGACCTTACTCAATATTGAGTTTCAGCATGTGATTTTGCATATCGCGAAATTCGTGACAAAAGACGCAAGTGTGACTTTTTTTATCATTCACATTTGCGTTGACACGCTTCAAAGTCGCGACGTCGTGATCGGCGACAAAGTGACAAGTGCCACGAAGCTGCTAACTCAGCCGCTCACAAGGTGTGTCTTGCTTAACCTATATACACGTGTATTCTTGAATGAATGTGACGGATTGTCGCTTTTCATGGTGTCCCACTTTGGAATCAGCCAAATGATAAGTGTTCAAGCAATGAACGACAAATTATTATTTCAAAAATCATTCATCACATTTCAGTACCTGAGATTCATTTTAACACTATATTATTTTCATTTAAGATAAGTTACTTCAGAAAAATATGTAATATTTTGTAATATATATAGTATAATGGTAAGAGGAAAAAGAAATTATAAGAAATCAAAAAGAAGAATATAAATTATGTTAATTGTCCGAAAAATACAACGGATTTTTTACAATTCGAAGAGTTAAGTACAATTTCGAGGATCTGATCACTAAAGAAAGAATGAAAAATATTGAAGGGATTGTTTTAACTGGAGAAACTTTACTTTGGTTATTTGGATTTGTATAAATGATTTATTTTTGGCATTGCAAAAACCACCTGCATGAGACTGAAAAGTAACATTTTATTGTGAACAATTACGTTATATAAAAAGGCGAGAAGCGTGATTAACTACACTTGCGACAATGCTTAAATCAGGTCTGTTAAAGCAAATAAGTCTTATTATTGGAAGTTAATAATGCACAGTCGATTATATCGACAATCATGTATTTTTGTTTATATTTACACGAGTGTCGATGTGATTCTGCGCGTTGTGCAGGTCATGAGAATGGAGGCGGGGATTGCCCCCGTGGCCTATTTTAGCTCACGAGCATTGGCCTCTAGTGTCTGAAAACTGTGTACCTTTTGAACTAAAAATACCTCTGGAAACATTTTTCCCTTAGTTTCCTGATGCATTTTTAGAATCAGAATATTAGAAGACAACTTATTAAAAATTTATCAGTTTGAAAGGTTATCAGTTATTCGTATTCTATTTCAATCAAAAAAGTACATGATTTTTGAATGGGTTAAATATAAATTACACATACAACTATTTTATAAATTTAGGAAATGTTTTATGAATGACTGTATAAAAAAATCAAAAACTTATCACATCAATAAATCCTTTCAAATAATGGTCTGAATTACAAAAAATTGATTTCTCATAAAGGTATAATCTTTCAGAACATGAAAACTGAATTTGTCTTTAGTTTTTTTTTTTTTTTCTGAAATCACTTTTTTACGCAAATAATGTTCGTTCATTGTTCGTTATCTATTCTGCATAATTTACATTTCAATAACAGATTTTCAGATAAATGATGTAAATAAAAGTATGTACATTTTCGCTTCTCTTCAAATGTCAAGTTTTTACAGTTCGTGATAATTCACAGATTTAAATATGTTAATGTAACCATGATATACTTAACATATGAGGTCAAATGATTCATTGTTCGGAACTTTTACTTATATAAAAGACTTCTGGATTTTTATATATATATATATATATATTAAAAAATCAATAATATTATTTAGGAACAATGGCTAATATTGCTATCAATGATTATAAAAGTTGGACTAAATTTACATACCTAAATTTTAATGTTAAAGTCCATTTTATGTTTCGTAATTTTTTTATATTTTTTTCATCGGAGAATTCAAAAGTTATGTCATTTATATAAGCACAATATGATATTATTAAACTTGATGACGTCAATATAGAAAATATATTCATTCACAAATTCATAATTTTTCATAAGTTCCCTTGAAACAAGTATTCCGAAATCAGATGAAATATTCGATTAACTCCGGTCTGAACTATCAAATTAACGTCCAAAGTAATTATACGATAATGGCGGAAGAAAGGCAAATTTCTCCATACTGATGTATTGCAATATCACAGCAAATATTATTTAAAACAAAGAAAATTAAAGTTTAAAACAACTAATCATTATTTATTTACAATAAATATTTTGTTAAAAGAAACAAATGTTTAGTTGATTTAACTAAAAATTCTGTGCGTGTTACTTTTATCCGCCATACTAAATTCTTCATACATTTCGTTTTTGATGAGTAAATAATAAAATCAAATTGACGAATATATCGAGCAAAATTATATGCAGTTCAAATATTAGTAGTGAGATTCAATATTGGCATAATATTGCAGATATTGCAAAATTCTACATAAGATTTTGGAATTATAATGACCTCCCGAGTAAAAAAAGAATGATCAATTTTTGATCAAAAAACCACATCAAATTTTGATCAAATTTTGATCTTTTAAATGAAATTTAAATATTTGATCAATTTGTGATTCAAAGGACGATTAGAATACATTATGATCAAATTATGATCAACTCTATATCTAATATAAATATATTTATATAAAATAAATAATATATTGCTGATATAATATTGATCATATATTAGTCATTATTTAATCATAATTTCGTATTACTAAATTCTAATCGTCCTTTGAATCACAAATTGATCAAATATTTATCGAAAAAAGATCGGATACAGTCTCATTTAAAGAATTTTGAACAAAATTTGTTCAAAATTTGATTTGGTTTTTCGATCAAAAATTGATCATTATTACTTTTTTTAATCGGGCTAATAAATACAATTACGATTTTGAAAGTATTCTAGTATTTTATTAAAATTCAAATGTAAAATACTTAGAAGAAGGAAGTAAGCTATTTGTTTTAAAATACCTACAACTTAAAAAATAAATAAAAAGAATAATCAGCCCTTATAATATAATGTATATACCCATTCACTAATAAGAATAATTGTTATAATATAATGATGTTGTGCGATTTATTTTTCCGGGAGCGAATAATCGCTATATTACATTCTACTATATTCATTAAAATGAATATAATAGATATATCCAAAAACAAAAGAAATTTACTAAATTTTATAAACCTCTATTTTCAATGTACAAACAGTATCTCCTAGGTATAATTCGAATACAAACGGAAAAATAAAAAAAAACTTAAATGTTAAATTAAACAAACGTACAAAAAAGTGCATTGCGCGTACACGTCATCAATCGTGCTAACAAGTAAACTTTGAATTTGACAGAACAATGAGAGCATCTGGTTGTCTTTGTGACTTTGACTCTTCGCACAAATGCCCAACCATACGTTCAATAACACCCCGACCTTCCAATCCGCAACGGATGGTCACGCAGCAGTGCGTAAGAGGAACGTGGGCGGGTGGAACTTATTGCGGTGGGTGGGCCACACGAGTGTGCAACAAAGACGAATGAACGTAGTGGGCACCCCCTGGTGTCAGACAAAGAGCGATCGTCGATGAGCCAGCGCATGCGACCAACAAAGATAAACCTACAGTTAGTATTACAGTCCCGACAGAGACAAACTGTTTGAATGTCTTAAATCAGACTGAGAAAACATACTACGAGGAAAAAAACATCCTGCGCTGGCAGACAGAGATGTATTACTTCTTTAACGAAACAAAGATGATACGTCGAATTCGAAGAATGAATACGTGTTTGACCAATGAAGAAGTCAGATTAGCTTACATTAGAATTGGTCGGTAAACGAATGTAAATCTCTTTTTTTTTTATTTCTACGAAACTTTTTCGTACATTAAAATTTAAAATTAATATTTTTGTATTATTAAAAAGTTTTTAGATTCTTCAAAACCTTGATTCATTACTATGATTTTTATTAATCTGAAGTACTTGTTACTTTTATTAAACAGAGAAATATTTGCTTAACAATACACCCAGAGAAAAGAGTCATGAAAATTTACTATGTTTTATAGTAGTTTGAGAATTTTTGCAAAAGAGTACAAATTTTACTATGTTTAAGAGTAAATTTCAATATAAACATAGTAAATTTCAACGAAAACATAGTAAAATTCAATTTAAAACATAGTAAAATTTATATTGTTTTGCAAAAATTCCCAAACTACTATAAAACATAGTAAATTTTCATGACACTTTTCTCTGAGTGTATTAAAATGCATTTATTTTAATTATTAGCTGAAATTTTTACAAAGAAATATAAAAGTGTTTGTATATAAAACGATAAAAATTCAAATATAATTTATATTGCTGGTCAAATACCGTGAATATTATTCAATATATATTCTGGTAATAAGGGTTACACAGATTGTTGTACAGTTTACTGATGTGAAAATATCCTCTAATTAAATCAAACTTAAATTATGCGGTCACACAATGAAAGGGCATTACCCTACTGCGCAATATCCTATCTGGCAAAAACACATCGTTTTAAATTAATTGATCTGTTGCGCAAATTGATACGCTTACAGTTGATCATTTGTCACTGCAATATTAAAACTGATTTGTTTTAATATATGTGACATATTTATATGCAAAAATGTGAAATATTGAAACAAAACTTTCCTCAAATTAAGCTTTTCAAATTCATTTGCATATAATCAGTATAGTAGAGGATTTGTAATTCGTCATCACTATAAAATGAAATTTTAGAATATTTGCTTCTCTCTAATGTAAAAGTGAGATGAAATTAGTCATTCCAGAGAAAGTTTAGCATAAAGTTTATTATATTTTCAAAGTTTTGATTAAAAATACAAACTTTCGCAAATGCCTCCCCATATTCTAGAAGGATAAACTCAATTATAATTTAGCGAACAATTATGAAAATAACATACAAACTAATCCATCATATGAAAATTATGTTATTTAGATATTTGACACCTTAAGAAAAATTAGTGAGATCAAATTTTGAAAAAACGTGGACGATAGACTGTTTGTCAAAATTATGCAGAATTTTGCATAATACAACTTTACTGTACTATCCTCGTAAAATTGTTTTCTGAAATAATAACTACTTATTATTTGTATCTAAATAACTGAAAAATATTTTTCGCGTAAAAGAAGTTTATTTAAGCCACCACTATTTCACCTATATACATTATGATCATGCATCAGCAACATTACATTAGTATTTTCCACTTGAACGCATTAAGTTATTCATATATTCTTAGTAAGTGCATCGTATCCTGATCTCCTTTGTGATGCAAAATACGCAATTTGAAAATTGTTTGAAAATCATTTTGAAAAGCTCGTCAACTTGAAACATACTACATTACGATTCACTATACTCGAGCGAACAATTTTACTATAAAGCGTGTTATAAAGAAAGCAAAATAAGAGGTCGCTCGCGTGTTTTAAAAATGCCGCGTTGCGGGTCCCGTGCGACAAACCAGCGAAGCGTAAGAATGAGGGAGCGAGATGGTATAAGAAAACGTCGGAATTTCATGGACACGAGTGCGCGAAAGATACAAAGTGGAGAGTTTTGCTGCGAACGAAGGATGAAACCAATATAAGAGGGAATAAAATCTGCGCGTGAAAGCGTGCGCCTATACTCAACAAGGATAGTTCCACAGAGAATCTATAATGAGGGTAATAATGCGACTCCAAGCATAGGAATGCATTTTTCTCTCTATTAGTGTGTTGATAGTCCAGAAGAAAAACTAATCATGTAGTAAATACGACTCGGATGAAAAAAATGCAATGCGAAAGATTAGCGTACCGTTGTAAAGTAAATTAGAAAAAAACAATTTGATTATATATAAAATAAATATTTTATAAATAATCGAATGTGACTGTCATACAAAATAATACTACTGTAATAAACTAATAGTATATTGTGCAACTAGTGGGAAAAGTTGGCGATTCCACGAGAGTGTGATATGACGTCACGAGCGAAGCGAGTGATGTCACACACTCTCGTATGATCGACAACTTTTTCCACAAGTCGCACA
>JABFPJ010005094.1:2596-12666 GCA_022817425.1 Gryon sp. ZL-2020
TATTTGCCTTGATATCACTTTGAAGTGAATAAATGATATTAAATCGTCATTGCGTAATCTAATTAATTGTCGCGACGCATAGGAAATTGTCGTATAGCTTGAGCAATTTTTTCGTGTTCTTTAATAAAATAATAATCATTGCGACAATGATCGCAGGTGATATTTGCCTTGATATCACTTTGAAGTGATAAAATAATAGTAGATAGTCATTGCGTGCTCTAATTAATTGTCGCGTCGCATAGTAAATTGTCGTATAGCCTGAATAAATTTGTCGTGCTCTTTGAAGAAATAATAATAATTGCGACAAAAATCGCATGTGATATTTGCCTCGATATCACTTTGAAGTGAATAAATGATATTAAATCGTCATTGCGTAATCTAATTAATTGTCGCGACGCATAGGAAATTGTCGTATAGCTTGAGCAATTTTTTCGTGTTCTTTAATAAAATAATAATCATTGCGACAATGATCGCAGGTGATATTTGCCTTGATATCACTTTGAAGTGATAAAATAATAGTAGATAGTCATTGCGTGCTCTAATTAATTGTCGCGTCGCATAGTAAATTGTCGTATAGCCTGAATAAATTTGTCGTGCTCTTTGAAAAAATAATAATAATTGCGACAAAAGTCGCAGGTCATATTTGCCTTGATATCACTTTGAAGTGAATAAATGGTATTAAATTGTCATTGCGTAATCTAATTAATTGTCGCGACGCATAGGAAATTGTCGTATAGCCTGAACAATTTTTTCGTGTTCTTTAATAAAATAATAATCATTGCGACAAAGATCGCAAGTGATATTTGCCTTGATATCACTTTGAAGTGATAAAATAATAGTAGATAGTCATTGCGTGCTCTTATTAATTGTCGCGACGCATAGAAAATTGTCGTATAGCCTGAATAAATTTGTCGTGTTCTTCAATAAAATAATAATCATTGCGACTGAGATCGCAGTTGATATTTGCCTTGATATCACTTTGAAGTGATAAAATAATAGTAGTTAGTCATTGCGTGGTCTATTTGACTGTCGTATCCTATAAGGAATTGTCGTATAGCCTGAACAATTTTTTCGTGTTCTTTAATAAAATAATAGTCATTGCGACAAAGATCGCAAGTGATATTTGCCTTGATATCACTTTGAAGTGATAAAATAATAGTAGATAGTCATTGCGTGCTCTAATTAATTGTCGCGTCGCATAGGAAATTGTCGTATAGCCTGAATAAATTTGTCGTGCTCGTAAAAAAAAATAATAATCATTGCGACAAAGATCGCAGGTGATATTTGCCTTGATATCACTTTCAAATGATTAAATGATATTAGATAGTCATTGATTGCTCTAATTAATTGTCGCGTTGAATAAGGAATTTTCGTATGGCCTGAATAAATTTGTCGTGCACGTAAAAACAAATAATATAATAATAATAATAATTTTAAACAAAGTACACCCGTGATTTTTGCCTTAATATCAATTTGCGATGGGTAAATGATTACAGTGAATTTGTGCTGTAATTAATTGTCGCTTAGTCCAAGAAATTGGCGTATGGGTTAAATAAATTTGTCGTGCATCTTTCAAACAAAATGAATTGCATTTCTTTGTATTTTTAAATAAGAATGTGTAAGTGACGTTGTTTTCAGCAAATTTTCAACAATCATTTGGTGATTTTTGGTTTGTGGAAGAAAAGGGAAAATATATAATAAGTTATTTCTCGTGATTAATTTCTGATATACTCTGAACATAAATTTTTATTTATTAAACATTAAAGTAATGGATTTTTCCAATTAAGAACAACAAAATCTAAAATCTCTCTCTAATTGTCTGTTTGAAGAAAAATAACAAGAAATAATTGTACTTCGCTCCGCTACTGCATTGCAACCAAATATTGTCAACCCTGAAACATAACGCTTTGAACATGTTTTCTCCATTTCGTGACGATGTTCCCCTAGCTTCTATCATTCCAACTAGTTTGTGTCGACTTTGAAAAGTTACAGATTGAAATGACGTTGGAATGTCTCCTATCTTAATGCCTTCATAACTATTTTCTATTTTGAATATCACTATATCACCTGCAATAACATAAAGTATAATGTTTTATTATCAATATAATGTATATTAATCGTTTATAAATTTAGATTGTTGTTACTATTAATTAAAATACAAATTAAACTTAGAATAAAAGTTAAAATTACCAATTTTCTGGAAAGTAGATTTTCTTGCCATGTAGCAACTACTTTGCCGACAAGTTGTTATCTCTGCTGAACGTCTTCTATCGTTGAAAACGTAGTAGATTTCAGTACCGTCAACTCGATAACTTTTGTTGCTGACGAAGTTTCAGTCGGAGAGCAAGAGCCAGCACGTTGTGATGTCTCAACGAAACTCGGAGTTTTTTGGAATAATTTGTTGACCAATAACTCTATATTCCTATGCCACTCAATAATTGTGATGGTTTTGTTAATTTCAGTCGAATAAATAGAACTAAGTAACTCTGCGCGCAAAATGTACTTTTTTTGCCCTCAAATTATTTTGCATAGTATCTGATACTAGTCGAAACATTTCGTTTTCATTCGACATTTCCATTATTTTTTCTTTTATATAAATATAGTCTGTTGCCGCGGCTAAAAGAAGTTGGAAAATGGTATCGAATCCGGTTGTGTAAGATAACGATATTTTGTTTCCTTTAATGTTTATCATCTTTAAAGCTGCATTGCTTCCATCTTTAATTATAGGTATAGAGTTGTGGGCCTGGAACTCCAGTGCATCTCGAAGCTTATGTTTGGATTCCCCTAAATACAAACTTGGTTTTTTGTTTTTATTTCTCCAATTTTCTGTCTCATTTAACGCTAATTGTTTTTCTTCATTTTTAACTGGATGTAGTTCGGAACACTTCACACATCTGCGCAACAAACCTTCTTCTTCACTTGGCAATTCTAAAGAGCAACTGCTCCACGGATGTACGCTCACGTTACATTTGTCGCATTTATGAGGTCCAATTGGGAAATGTTGAACTGCACAAAGAGAACAAGTTGGTTTAATTTCAGATTCGTAATGAGGAACATCTAAGAACTTATTCGGAGGAGTGATGGGCTTCGTTTCTGCGATTGTAGAAGCTCCTTCGTTGCCTTTTTGTACACGATTCCGTTGGACTTCATTAAATGTAGGCATCTTCTCGTTAGTTGTAATCAACACTTCACGACTCTTATTTACTGCGAGTGGTTTCTCTCTAACATCTTCAATTGGATGTTTCCTTGAACATTTTAAACACCGACGTAATGAGCCATAACTCTCTTCCTCACCAGGCAATTCTAGAGAGCAACTTGTCCAAGGATGTACACTCACATTGCATTTTTCGCATTTGTGAGCTCCGCCAGGGACATTTCCAGAAGAACAAAGATCACAGTTCGGTTGAACGTTTTCAATCTTAGGACTGTTGTGAGGAACACTTGATATAGAGCTGGGTTCTACGAATTCGTTCGTAGAAGTTGGTGTAATGTTTTCTTGATCACGATTTTGTTTCACTTCAACCAATTTAAGTCTTCCGTCATTGTTTACAATTAATGTCTTAACAGTCAGATCTACTCGATGTTGCCTTTTGTTGAGGACGTGATTCTTCATGATGTTGAATTCAGCTTCAACTCTTGCACTTGAAGCTCGTTGTGCAGGACCTCTTTTGAAGATATCGTATGAAATGGTAGACCACATTGGCAATATTGGTAAGTCTTTTTTTAGTTGATCAGAAACCTCAGGAGAATACTTTGCATTGTCTTCGGAGCTGGTCATAGATTCGTTGCAAACTGTTTCTTTCACTTCATCATACAATTTCTCGGTCCAAATCTTCCAATAATGTGATGAATTTGATGTTTCATATTCCGTGGCGTCGTCAATCAGAGTTTCGAAACCAATTTTAGTCACATCGTCTGAACTGTCCTTCGATTTATCGAGTACTTCATTAATCATGCCTTCCATGTCGTGATTCGAAACGTTTGTCTTAATAACGGAATTTAAAAAGTTTATTGATGACTGAAAAAGACCTTCCCCACAGCTGGTGCTCAGTGAAACTGCCAATATTGCCCTCGCAATGCCTTCAGCGAATTCTGAATTATCACACATAATTAATTGTCCAATTGCTCCAAGGTAAAACAGCTTACTACTCGATCTTAAATGACTCAAACGTCGACACCATATTTTTATATAATGCGCAACGTCTAGTCGAATGTACGTAGATGGAGGTTTGCTCGAGGAACATGCATCAGCGTACTCTTGAATTGTACTATGCGAAGTGAAGGCTTGAATCGATGCAATCAGCAATGCTTTGGAATAGTCGCACACCTGTTAAAATGATGAGAAATTTATAAGATAAGATTATTGTGTAAATTATTATTAACCCGGGAGTGAGCGTGTTACGGTCATTTCTACCGACCGACGAAGATATTCGAATGGCTTTTTTGTTGATAAAGAAAGACGGTAGAAATGCGAACACCACTGCCGGGTTAAAAAATTCCATATTAATATTTTAAATTGTAGTAATCTTAAGTCATATTTTTATTATAATTCATATTTATAAATCATTTAAATTTGATTGTTATAAAACTTATTGCATTACAAATGTTATGTTTATAATTTAATATGTTACAGAAAAAAATGTCGTAATAAAATATATTTTTTTAAGCATCTTTTTGACTTATACAAAAAATCTATACAAAAAGTTTTACTGTCAAGTTTAGCCATTATCACTTGAATACTAACTATTCCTTGTGGAGGTTTTCCTCCCATTCGAATCCATTTTTTTAACCAACTATTTATTGCTCTGGCGTGGTGTACTTCGGATATCATTTGTACCACCGGAAATTGCGAATCTGAGCCGTCACTCGCAACAGCTGAATATAAAAAAAGATTATTACTTTTTTCTTTATCCAATCTTTTTATCTTCGATGCGAGATCACCTGTAGCATCTAAGTACAAACTCCTGTATGACAATCCATTATAGACCCGTATTTGATGCGCCGACCAAATGTAGACATAAAAAGGATTGTACCCAATATGTCGAATAACGTTTACGCCAATGTTTTGAGTCTTCATAATAAGCAATGAAATGATGGGATCTTTGTTCAAATATTCGGATCTTGTTGTCTCATGTTTTGCAGTCCTCAAAACTGTAGATTTATACAAAAGAAATGGCTCTTCTTCGTCTTCAGCAATCATCATGGAACTTGCTTGTTCCATTCTATAAGCAAACGCAGATTTATTTTGGAGTTCCTGGCCAATTTTTTTACGTGTAGCTCCACGTAGTTGTTTTTTTCCACAATTTTTTCCTTCGTTAGTCAAGCAGCAATCAATTTTAACTACAAGATCATCATTTGAATAATCTTGAATTTCGGAAGTTAAAATTGCACCGCATTTGCAATGACCTGTGAAACAATCTTGTATGTACTAAAATTATATTTTACAAAATGTATGTTAAATTTTTGAGAAATCTATATGTATAGTATTTGATAAATGTATTTATCTTAGTTTTATTATATTGTAACTATTCTGTAAAAATGGTATAATTAAACAATAAATTAAAAATATTCCTAATAGAAATTAATAATATCTATACTTCAATATCGAATTTGTATGTTCACATAAGTTTTGCAATTTCAAAATATAATTTAATTAGAATAATTTGTCATAACTTTAAATTAAACAAGTGAGATTGTAATTTTCGTTTGAATGAAATAATAAAAAAATCACTAAACGATTTTATAGACACATAAAATTACCCCAAAACTTTCCGCCATTATCGGTACGGTTTAAGTAATGTCCGTCAAAGTGAAAAGAATGGTTGATTTTCATGTCAGTTTAAATTTTGTTGGCCATTACTTCCGTTCACGTCTGTGGCTTTAAAATGTATTGAGTTCGAGAATTGTCCTTGCCCTTATTATAACATTTCTCTATTTTGAGTTCATCAAAACTCGTTTTGTCGAATATCAGCGTAAACTTTTTCTTTGTACCTTCCATCGATGAATTTGATTCCACAGACTCGTTGGCGACATCTTTCGTAATAGAATTATCTTCGTCAATTGATGATTCATGGTGATTGTCATCAACTGGAATGTCCAAAATCAATTTTTTATAATTGTGCCGATTATTGACCACCATAGAATAAATGGACGTTGGCTTCATAGCTGCCGAAAAATCTTCTTGTAATTGATCCGAAATAGTCTGCCACACGATGTTTGATAGTGGTACAATTACATCATTCACTACGATTTCGCTCTTGAATTTTTTCAAAACATTGCCTAGTACTTCCGGTTCAATAGCAGGCCGTTTTCCTCGTTTTTTGGACATTTTCAAAATTGACTTCCTGAAAAATTGACATTTTATTGATAAGTAAATAAATTGCTGATTACGATTTCACTATGCAAAGTCGCACGTGAACATCAGGTCTAGCATATATACGTTCAAATTTGTTTCAAAGGTGAAGTTGTGACTGTTGTCCCTTTCAATTGGACGATTCAGTTTAGATGTAGAATCTAGTTTATATAGTTATTTTAAGTAGTTAAGAAATCATTTTAAATAGTTATTTAAGTTAATTAATGCATTAGTTCAATCACATGAATAGAACATCTCCTTGATCAGCGTTGAATCCACGCGTATTGGAATTTAGAACCTCGTCTCAACGGGAAGTAAATGCGAATGACGTATTAAAAATTAAAACATTCATGAAAAACATGATAATTCTAGAAAGATCTAAACTTTGGAAAAAATCGAAACAATCTTGAAAATGTGGAAGAAACATGAAAAATCATGAAACACTCAAAAATGTATATAAAATGAAAAGTTGCTGAGAGACTTAAAAATTAATAAAAATTAATATTGTGTCAAAAATCGAAAATATTTAAAAAACTCGAAAATATTTGAAAAACGCGAAAATATTCGAAAAACGCGAAAATTCATGAAATAATCGAAAATTTCTGAAGTATTCGATATTTATGAAAAAATTAAAATTTTGTGAACAATTGAAAATTGCTACAGAAATCGAAAATATGTAAAAACTCGAAAATTCATTAAAAATATGTAAATTTGTCAATAATTTGACAATTTGAAAAATAATGCAAAATTGAAAAATGTAACGAAAAAATTCATGATATTTATTCAAATAAATAAAAAAAAAGCACAGAATTAAGTATTACAAAAGTATGTAATTGAACTATAATCTTATAATTATATTAAGTTTATATTTAAAGTTTATTAAATTATCAATAATTGATAAGTATACACATATAATAAATAAAACAGTAAAAGAAAACATATCAATCAAATATCATATCATTTTTCAATATTATTTCACTTTATAAATGTTATATTAACAATATTAAAAACTGGCAATAAACAAACTAATAAAATAAATATAGTGTAATAAAACGAAATAAAATCAACATAATACATTATTGTAAACAATGTTAGAAATTCGTGTTTGTTTACATCTCAAAAACATAAATGGTTTTTTTTAATCTTTATTACTTCAACATTCAATTTGTTGCATTCTTATGTGCTAAACATTTGATGATTTTAAAAAGTAATAATAATAAGTAATAATAATAAGAACATTAATTGAAAAGTAATTGATAAAGATAAAAAAAGTCAATACGAAGTGATTTAAATCGATAAATAATGGAGAGATTTTGAGTGGCTTTTATTGAATTATGATCTCTTTGAAATGTCTTTTTTGTCAGATGTGAGAGAATTTATATTGATATTTAATAATTAAATACTTACCTTCTTTTTCGCAAATAGCTTTCTTCCCGAAACAATACTAAAAACTCCGTCTATACAAGTCGCAATAACTATTTAAACTAATTATGAAAAACGAAGAATCTGGAATTATGACACTGAAACGAACCGGAACGAAGTTAAACGAAACTAATTTAACTTTTGGCGCGAACCATACGTTTTCCAATTTAACTCTCAAAAATGTTTGAGTAAATTTTATTATAAATGTAGTCATATAGACTTATAAAAAAACTATCAAAAGACTTACATTAACTTATAGTTAAAAGCATATACAGTATATGAAAAAATCAGTACCTTATTTATAGTAAAATTTTACCATAAATTTATTAGACGAAATAGTCGTTGTTCTTGCATATATATTGCAAACCTTTATTTATAATTACTCACCTATAGATCATAAAAATAAAATGAAATGATTACATTTAATGTTTATGAAAAAATAGGAAGTTTGTTAAAATGAGATAGTAGAGTTTATATTATATTATGTCAAATTTCGAATAAAAAATATAAACAGAATATTCTAGAAATATTTAATAAATAACATATAATATAATGATTTATAAATCTTTTTTGAATGTTACAATGAAGCAGTTTTTCATAATTATGTTGTTTTAATTATATGTTAATTTCTTAACCGATCAAGCCTGTAATTTCACGTTAACTGGACGTTGAGTCACAAACTTTAATTCGACGTCGATACAACATGAGCCTTTTGTGCAGATAAATATATTATATAAAATCGTTTAAAGAAAACAGTTCATCTTTATTCCTCTAAAAGTCTTTTTCGTTCTTCCCTTGATCATTCACCGAGCTTTCACTGTTTAAAATCTAGATGTTTTTAATATTAAGGGGAGAAAACCGCAACCATAATTGCAACAAATTTACTGTTTGTACGACAAAATTGCGACTAAAAAACGACAATTTTTCTTGTTAATATCATTTTTTTAAGCCTTGTACTTATAATTTATTCATGCTAACATTATATAAAGTTAGCTACAAGGCTTCATTTTAAGTTATGTTTCACCGCAACAAATTTCATTTTTACACGACAAAATTACAACTAAAAATCGACAATTTCTCGGAAATTTTCGTGCTATTTCAGTGATTTTGCTGCGCTAACTTTTTTTATCTCCTTTAAAAATCGAATCAGTTTCAATTTTAAAATCGAGAAGTTTTTCATATATATTATCGCTTTTCCTATTCTCATTTGTAATTAACACGTTTATCGTACATCAGTTTTATAAGAAGATATTTAACCCTTTCCTTCCCACTGTAGTTTTAAAGCAACGTGTATTTTACACAGTATTCTTATTTTTCAAATAAAAGTTGAACTTAAAATGTTTGTGCTCACTTTTATACGATTAATCAATCATACATCTATAGAATCTATAGAAAAGGTAAATTTTTCATTGAAAATATTGAATTTTTATAGGACTTTATAATAATCTTTTCATTTTTATTGAAAATAATTTGGTATTGAAAGGGTTAAACAAATTGATATTTCTTTTTTTATCATATGCATATGTATAATATAACATTATATTTGTATATTATAAATGACTTTTTTAAAATTAATAAAATAATATGTAACATATTTTTGAAATTATCAGCTGATTATTTTGAAAAATTTAGTACTAAAATTACAAAAATAATTCTTTATATACATAGTTCTTCACATAATGATTATTGCGTTGATTTCCAAGGAAAACTTTTTATGCTTCAAATGATCGAATTCTGGAACATGCAACATACAGTTGTCCATGATTAAAGATATCTTTACTTAAATCTATTCCAATCCTATTAAATGTTTGTCCTTGAGCCTTATTTATTGTCATTGCGAATGCTAATTTTATCAGAAACTGTCTTCTTTTAAATGTAAAGGGATACAGATTGTTACAATATAAAGTAATTCGATTAGAAAAACAATTTCATTTTTTTTATCACCTGTTAATATCTTACATTTCAATAAATTAGTTCCACATTTTAAAATTAATAATCGTGTACCATTGCACAAACCTTCGTAAATACTTAAGTTTCTAATAAGAATTACAACAGAATTAACTTTCAGATGTAATTTATATGGAGGAAGAGATGCAGGCAATAATGTGTTTAGATATTCCGGTAATAATGCTTTGGAAATGTCACCATTATTGTCAGATGTATCTGCAATATCAACACTTGTATATATTCGTTCTTGCTGTGCACTTAAAAGATCAACTACTCTATTGTTTATATCTTCGACGTCACTATTTCTTGCAGCTAATATCGCACAATTTGCCATTTCCTCAAATTTATT
>JABFPJ010005095.1:0-12666 GCA_022817425.1 Gryon sp. ZL-2020
TGTTTTGTTTGTTTTGTTTGTTTTGTTTGTTTTGTTTGTTTTGTTTGTTTTGTTTGTTTTGTTTGTTTTGTTTGTTTTGTTTGTTTTGTTTGTTTTGTTTGTTTTGTTTGTTTTGCTTGTTTTGCTTGTTTTGAAAAAATCATGTTTATAACCTGATTTTTTGTAAAAAATCGTTCATTTCATAGTTTCACTTAAAAATGAACAGTAAAGTTGAAATAAAGCACAAGTGAAACATTTTGCTCGCAGTTAATTAGACTGCGAGACATAATAACTTGATATATTTGTTACAATAAAAAGTAAGATAAAAGTTAATGAAAAATAAGTAAAAGCAAAGTTTGTATTTCATTATGTCGCCCATAATTACAAGGAGCAAAAAAATTAAATACTCCTAGAATTATATTTGAAAAATATAATAATAGTTAAGCCAAAAGCTGTTGAATAAAACATGCGACAAAAGTACAATTACAGTTTTTTAAATTGACACACTTATGTAGAATTTATTTAACATTCATGAATACGTTTAAGAATTTTGCAAATATATGGTTTAATACTTGATATCACATTTTTGCACAAAATAATTTGCCATAAATAAATTCATTCAACTTAATTTAAATATTTTATACGTCATTTCCACTTTATATATTAAACGATACTGTTAAATTGAAAATTAATTCACTTGTACTTTTGTCATTAACCACTAATACCGTAAATCTGATCGAAGCTGATAATGCACATAGTCAGTGAGTAAAACCCAAGATAGTGGCGACCGAATTCATTTAGCGAATCGATTTTTTAAACAAATATTGATACACAAGAGGTTCGAATCAGCCGATTTTGTCTTGAATGTTTGTCTTAGAGCTCCCGTTAAGTTAAGGCGTACATCTTTCGATTAATATAGATGACAAGGAATTATAAAACTCAAATTCAAAATCAACTTTACACTAATAATTGATTGATTTAATGTTTGCAGTTATATTCGGAAAAAACAAGTTGACAAAAATATTCAAAAAGTTGAAAAAAATAATCAAAGTTGAAAAAAATGAAATTTAGAGAATTCCATGTTATTAACATGACATAAATTTGAAAGACATTCATCTTGAAATATGTCATGGAGTCCGATCTCGTGGAATTTAATCTGAAAAATCTCACATCGCATATAAGTATCTTTACGAAGTAATGTCGAGATGTCAAAACGGGAATATATACTATAAATGAAGTTCGATATAAGTCTAAACTTGATTTCAAAAGTTGTCCTAAAGTTTTTTGAAATTATCTTAGTAAATGAAGCATTCAAGGAATCTAAAACTGCAATTTTTGAATTTGGTATTCTACATTCTTTTTCTTGTATTTTCAACTTTTATGTTGAAATATAAAACGATGCGTAATACAAATGTTTATATTATAATGTTATTTATACAGCTGTATAATAATTTTACCATCAGTTTATATGTCAAAGTTTATTGCGAAAAGTAATTTAAAAAATTGAATGAATATTTATTTCACCATAAACTTCATGCAATTCGTAAATTAAAATTACATTTTACAACTTCCTTTTGTTGCATTATATATCAATACAATTTAGATAAGATTGTAAAGAAGAACATTCTTAGACATTTATATTTATAAGTCGAAATGATTATAAGCTGCAACTGTATTGTAATCACAATTTCGATGAATAAATGTATTCGTAGAACATAATGTTCGTTGTATATATTTTATATGAAATATTAAACGCTCAAAATGCAAATAGAAAAACAAGTAACCGGAACAGTATATTCAACTATGTTATGGAAAAATATGTAAAAGTAATTTTTGAAAGAAGACTGTCATTTTTTAACAGCACAAAGAAATTGAATCCAATTACTCATAAACGTACTTCATAGCTTTATCTTATGACAAATGAATAGTAATTTTGAACAATTGAAAATTTTTGTAATTGATTTAAAAATACACATTTTTATTTTTAAGATTAAAAATTTTTTTTATTAAACTTAACCCATATGAAAAAAATGTATATCAAAATGTAAGTCAAAATATATCATTTTTATGTATTTTGTATGTCAAAAATATATTTTAAAATTTTTTTGCAATTTTTTAAAAATATTTTTTGGAAATAATTGTAACTTATATTTTTACAAATATATTTGAGAAACATATTTTAAATATATATTACACGCAAACAATTTTTTTTAATTTTTAATTTAACTTTTTGAGGAAAATATATTTGCACATATTCCCATATATTTTTGTATATATTTCGAAATATATAAGATTTTGGTTAAAGGAAAAAATATGATGGCACATAATTTAGCAGCAAGTCTGATTGAATTTGAATATGAAATTCGTGAATAATTAATGTTTTCAAAATTGGTGTCGCCAATTTGACATTATTAGTATCCGGTTTGCATTCATAATTGACTAAGTTCATAAATAATCTCAAGAATAAGTGAATTTAAAGCAAATCTGTTTCAAGAGCTGAAATATTATTCAAATTACAAGGTTTCTAGCAATTTTTCTTCAAGAAACATTCAAATGACAAATACTCCATTAATCAAATCCTAATCTTCTTTTAAACAATTAATTTACTAAGTTATCATCATCATCATCATCATCATTATCTCTATAATTATTACTTGAATTAAATCCCATCATTCTACCATCCAAAATTTCACAACGCTTTAACCTTATACAAATTGCATTTCAATTGATATGAAAGCTGAAATTTCCCTGCACAAAACTGTTTCCATTTCAAGTCAATAACAATTAACATTCAATTTTGCGAACCAAAAGCTTTTCGTACCAGAAATTTGCGTCGTTCTTATCTAAGGAAAAAAAAAGTTATAAAAAAAACTAAGAATTAAAACATATTATGTCTTATTCCAAAAATTCCTATACCAATATAATATAAATTGCAAAAGTTTTCAACAATTTTTACTTTATTTGTAGTAAAATTACCTGAAAAAATAACAATTTTTCATACTTAGTTAAATCAACTAAATTTGCTTCTTTTAACGAAATATTTATTGGAAATAAAAAAAAAGTTGTTTTAACCCTAAATTTTATTTGTATTTATTTCAAATTATTATAAATTAAACAAAATAAAAAAAATAATTTTAAATAATCCTTTCTATGAGTGTATATTATAATACTTTTTCCAATAATCCTAGTAAATATTAATTAATCTTCTTACCGATACAAATTGCATAAATCATATTATTACCTATTGACGACAAAGTTATGGTTATTTCGCCTAGTTAATGCATTAATTTGCCCGTTAATTAGTCAAAATTACCATACTGTCTCGGGGAATGTAAAAGTTGCTTACAATGGGGTAACAAATGTGCGTCAATTATTTAAACTTAAAACCCAGGGAAATGCGAAAACGCTCGCGCTAATGGTAATTATTCTTGTAATGACTTTTTTTTCTTCTTTTTTTTTTAGTCTCTCATCTCTGACAATTTCTCGTAAACTTCGTACGTATTTACGTATGTGTACCCAAATAATACATTATATCTGTCGCTGATTCAAAAATAAACCTGTAAGTATCAAGGATTTCTACAAAAATAGATGTATGAAATAAAACATAGTATAAGACCACACTGCGCCGAATGTCGTGTGTCTCATCTTGATTCACGATTTGTATATATATATATACATATATATATATGTACATATATATATATATATATATATTTATATATAACATATGCTTGGACATTTGTTAGTTCATTAATTCTGAACCAAATGTAAAAAGCAAAGATAATACAAAGAAACAAAAATGAAATTCTGCATCTTTGTGTTGCAGGTTGAAGACCTTGCTTATAATTTATTAAACCACTGTCCATCGATTCCGTCTGCGTGGTTTTATAAACTCATTATATATCTAAGTATACACACTGAACATCAAAAGAGACTAACGATAAAGACCAATCAAATGGCAAACCATTCTCACCTAATTTAACTCCAATCTTTAATCCGCTAAATACGACACTTTTGTTATATCACAAGCCCACAAAATTGTACGGAATAATAACTTTGAAATGAAGATTATGTCATCTTCTTGTGTCACTAATTTATCTTACAATTATTACAATGAATTAATTAATTAATTACTAATTAAATGCAGAATGTAAACAGAAATTAAGTACCGCACGAAACAATTTTTTTTATTTTATTTTTTTTTTTTATTTCATCACGTGTTGGATCATCTTCAAAATTAATGACTGTTTTTGGTTTCGAAAAAGTTTGTTTAATGAAATGCGCTTATTTTACATGGTTCGCTGTAAGGGTTAGTTCTTAAATTAAACAGTAATGTTACATTATTGTAACTTGCGCGTCGAACGCACTACGCGAACTGTTTGTTTAGTCAGTTGGATAACTGCTCCTTTACTTTGCAACCACGTGTCTGGATAGATCGAAGCGTGCGCAATACAATAAAAAGTCAGTAGGTGTATGTCAATGAGGGGTTGTTTGGGCAAATGTATTCTCACAATGAAGCACCTTGCAATGCTTGGAAGAAAAAAAAAGGGGGGGACCGCAAAAAAGGGCCATCCCTGAACATAATGATAATCATGTGAGGGCAAGTTTCCTCGGACAAAACAGTTTATCTGATTAAATTCCAGTCAGGCACAGTTTTTGCTACATCGATTTTGTTATACGCGTGAATAATTTATGAATCATGGGTATAGTGGTTTCAATTTATTTATGCGTGATGTCGATGTGGCGATTGCACGACAGCGAAGAATAAGTTTATGAAGGGTTGAATATTGACACTTGATAAATAGCATTGGATTAATTAGACAATATTTGTTGAACGGGATTTGGACAACTTTAGTTGCGCGTTATTTGACGCGATGATCTATGGATGTAGTCGAGTGCCACGAATTATAAGTTGTTTGTCAATTATTTTGCTTTTCCTCGTACAGTTTAGGGAATTATGAGTGTTCGGAAAATAAATAGCTGTGATGGTCATTAGAGGAATGTTAGGGACAAAATGATGTTGTGATGTATAAATCAAATGAAGGAAGGGCATTTCAGTTGACAGTTCTTTTATATGTGCAGTCAAAAAAAATGAAAAGTTACCGGTACATACGTCAATGTAAACAAAACAATGTCAACAAAATAAGGTAAACAACAAATTGTAAACAAAACAATATAAACAACACATTGTAAACGAAACATTGTAAACAAAACAATGAAAACAAAACAATGTAAACAAAACATTCTGACAAAACAGTGGCGCAGTTAAATTTTTTCTGTTTTGTTTACAAAAGCAATATAAACAAAACAATGCAAACAAAACAATGTAAACAAAACAATGTAAACAAAACAATATAAAACAAAACAATGTAACAAAACAATGTAAACAAAATAATGTGAACAAGACATTGTAAATAAAATGTTTACATACTGAAACATAATATTTACTGTATGATAGATAACTTAGTGTTTGGCGGTCTCTAGAGAAATCCAAAACAAGTCATTGTGAAGCATAATGAAGGGAGATAAATAGAAAAATGGGTGGTAAAATATTTCTCAGCTGGATTCACATATTAACTATTAAAAAAGTAAAATAAAAAATAAATTAAACAAGTAAATAAACGCGAAAAAAGTAACATTCTACAAAAAAGTAATTTTTTAGATATATTTCTTTACTAATTCTGCTATAATTTGACTACGTATCTTTTCACGCTCGAACAAATATTAAAGTTCCCATGTACATTAACTATAAATTCAACACCGAATATATACTTACAAAAAAATTGTCAACTAGGTCAAAAAAGGCAACAATTTTGATACCATTGCATATTTTACATTCTCAAAACTAGCAATTGTCAGCTCAAACTTTCTGAAAGTACAAAATAATGTTACTTGAAGTTTGTTTCTATCTAAAAATAATATATATTAACTCTAGAAACTGAACAAAAAAATAAAAGAAACTACTAACGCAGCATTTAACAGGGAGTTACGACGAGCAAACGCAATAATGTACAAAAATAAGGTAAAAGAGCACAGTTATTTGCTATTTCAATGTTGTACACTGTGCATTGAAACTTTAAAGTTACAAAAAAAACATATAAATTAATTATTGCTAAAAAGAAAAACATTTCAATGTTTCGGCATTTATTTCGAAAAATAAAAGTACAAACTATTTTAGCATTATAAGTTAATTAAAGTCATTTAATAAAAGACATTTCTCTGGAAGATAATTATTTCACTTGTTCGAGTAGAAAATAAACATTTTCATTTATTTTTCGTCTCGGCAAGCATTTATCTAAAAACTTATTAAATTATCTAAATAATTTGGAAGATACATGATGAGTTAACACGTAATATTGATCGAGATCTTCCATATTAATGACAAAGACAAAATTATAAGTGAAACGCCTAAAAGACACGCAGACCAATTAACTATTAAGCTCAAACTTAAGGTCAAAGCTTGTTTATTATTCCGTCTAATCCTCGACGGACTGACTTTATAGTTTACTTATACTACTTTCCTTCGCTGTTATTTCATTTTAATTAATGAAGTGTAATTTTAACTAGTTTTCTTTTAATAGCCTCATTTACATCTTCAACGATAAATGCATGTTATATTTGTGCATAAACAACAGTCTACTTCAAATCATACAAATGAAGATATATTTACTAAGTAATTTGTCTATTATAAGTAATCTATGATTAATCATTCCTTTGAATTTACCCAAACTTGAAAAGCTTAGAGTTGAATCGTAATTTCTTAACCCTCGGAGGATCAAAACTTCCTTTCTCTTATAATTAGTTTCCTGATTTTCAAGATGCTAATTCCCCTGGATTTGCACCCATTTTTGTGTGCAATTCAAATTATAATTTCTCTTTGCATCAATTATTTTATGCAGATGTATTTTCACTTCCAAATCTTTTGTTTTTTTTTTTTGATTATAAAAAAAAGAAATTTAATTCGAAATTTTTTTTTGCATATAATTTTTTAATGCAATAAAATTCATGCTTATCACAACTATTTGAAGGATTCGCTGTTTAGTATCATCAATATGAAGCCTATATATTTTCTGTCGATTAATCAAAGCCTGACACTCTCCCACACCATATTCTTTGAAAAGTTTCTTAGACTTTAATTTTTTAAAATACCCGCGACAGTATCATTAGTCATGCATGTTCGACAAGTAATTTAAAAAAAAGCAAACTAAGACGACAAGGGTGTAATCTCATTCATAAATTGACTTCTATTTGATCAATTTATATGTCATCGTCACTTTCTTATAAATTAAAAACATCCATTAATTTCAACTCATTTCAACTTAAGTTATCGATCTTTTTACTATTAATTTTTCTGCTCTATACGACATATATATAGTGAATATAATATGTTCATGATATATCATAAGACTGAGAGAAAATCTTGCTAAAACTTTGCAATTCTTTGCTATAATTTTTAAATATTTTAGAAATTATTTTGAGAAACAATGATTTTCATTATAATAACAAAAGTGATATGTTGTTTACAATATTCTATTTTATTGAATAAAAATGTACAACTATAAATTTAATGAAACAACTCTAAAAATGCGATACTGCTATTATACAATGTAACATATTTTAAATCCAATTCTTAAATATTTCAAATATATCAATTATATCATGAATATATAGTCAATATATTAAAAACATAAATATTGATTATTTTATGCATTATTGATTATAAAATAATTTGTTTTATTATTGATGCAATATTATCAAGATAAATAATTTTGTTAACATTACATGATGTAGGATAAACGTTTTAATGCATAAAACAAAAAGACGAATGTTTGCTTTGAAAATTTGAATCAATTCCATAAAAAACGGATAGGTAATAATGTTACCCAATGATGTTATTGCTTTTATATCGCAAAAGATAGAAATAATGTTAAACGATCAAAAAGCTGTTATTTAACTTAATTATAAAATTGTTCGTTCCTCACAGATTTAACTTTATGGAACGTTATAAATAGTCGCCTATCTAAGTTGTAGTCAACGCTATATATTTTGTTTGCAATGCAATTTCAACAGAATGTATAAAGTTTTAGGCGGAAGTCAAACTTGATTTATAAAGTTCAAATTTATTGTTTGATAATCACAAACAATTTACCGCGCATCCGCCGTTTATATGTTGCAATTTCAACAACTTATATTAAATAACTTAAGTAATTTGTACAATTATTAAAAATAATAATAACAATTAAACATTTTTGTTACAGGCTTTAAGATGGCGAAGTATTCATCATTGACCTATGACTATGGATTTTTATCCGCAGCGCAACGAGAATTTTATGATCATAATGGATACCTTGTTATACCCAAACTCATACCCGAAACAATATTGCAACATTGCAGTCAAAGGTTCTTATTACTTTTTATTATTTTATTAAGTTTTCATTACTATTTTTTGTTTTTTTTTTTTATTTTTTATTTAATTTAATATTTAATTAAAGAAATTTTAATTTAATTTGAAATAAACGTACATTAATATAAGAAATTAATTGAATTAAGTCATATGATTAATGTAAAATAAAATAATACAAAAAATGATATTTTAATTCACAGGTTTGACGACATAGTATCTGGCAAAGTTCCAAAAGGCCAAATGATTGTCATGAAAGATGTTAAGGATCGTAAATCGGTCAACAAAATACAAGACATAACTTTTGACAATGTCTTTCTCGAGTATTTCGAATATCCAAAACTTTTAGACATCGTTCAAAGTTTTACTGGACCAAATATTATGGCCGTACATACAATGCTTATTGCCAAACCACCTGATGCAGGTGCTGGAAGCAGTAGGTAAAACAAATTGATTTTCCGCGTAAAAGTAAAAATAAATATTTTTCGCCTTTAAAATTGCTACGATTCATACTTATTTTTCGATCGATTAGACTTTCACAAAGAAAAACGCATGAAAAATTGAAAAACATGTTTTTATTGAAACACTAGAAAAATTGCTCCTTTTATTTGACAAATAAACAGAAATACAATTTCAAGCTTTTTATAATGAAACCATTAAATCACTTCAGCAAATGAAACTCAGAAGAATGTTAGTATTGATAATTTTGCGATTTATTTCCAAACAAACGTTTTTTTTCAACTTTGATAAATGCTTAAACTCGCGAGTGGGTGCATATTATATTCTGACCTCTTTGTTTATCAACGAAATTTCCACTCGGTTAACTTTGTCTATCGGAATAGAAATTATCGATGCACACCCACTCGCAAATTAACGATTGTTTCATGCAATCATTTTTCATTATACTCTTTGAATCAAATTTAGTTACTATTATGCATTATAAAGTGTAATATTCAAATTATATTTAAACTATTACAAAGTTATTTATTTATTACTCCAAAATTCTTCATAACTAAAATCCATTTTTCATGTGCAAACTATTTTTTAAACTCAAATGTTTTCAAGAAAAAAAAACTATAAATTATCTCACATATCAGTTTCTTAAATATTTAAATACAAGAAATATTCACATTAGTCTTATTATTCCAGACACCCGCCACATCAAGATTTATATTATTTTCCGTTTCGACCAGCCGATAGAATAGTTGCATCCTGGACTGCGATTGAAAAATGCGACGTCGAAAATGGTTGTCTTTTTATTTCTCCGGGTTCTCATAAAGCGTACGACCTGATGGCGCACAAGTATCCCGAAACTGGACCTAATTCTGTTAATGCATTATATCATGGAATTCAGGTACAATTAGTGCATATACAATAAAAAGATAAATGTTTAAACATGAAAAATTACAAGAATAAGAAAGTTATACAAACTATTTTAACAGGATCTTCCAAAGACGATTCCATGGATTAATGTTGAAATGGAACCAGGTGATACAGTATTTTTCCATCCCTTAATCATACATGGCTCAGGTGTAAATGTCTCTACGCGCACAAGAAAAGCAATTTCTTGTCATTATGCTGCTGCTGAATGTCATTACATTGAGGTATTATATATAACATATAAGTTAGTTTTAACGTAGTGTATTGAAATTTTGCATTTGTATTACATTTGATCAAATTTATTCAATATTCAAGGTGGATGGAACATTGCAACGAGAATTAAAGGAAGAAGTCGCAAAAATAACGAAGAGACGCCTAGGAGAGGAATTAGATTTCATCGATCTGTGGCGTTACAAATCTGCTCTCGTCAGAGGCATCCGATCGTCTTTATAAATGTCAAAACAATTTTACATGATAATATACAATTTTGTAACAATTTGATACTATTTTATCCATATTTAAGATTATACTTCAGACTTTATATTTACACTTTATCTTAATGTAGATACTGTATTTGTTATTTAAAACTACGTTGCACTTTGATGTATAGAGGAAAATAAACATTACATAAACAGTTTTTAAACTTGTAAAGTTTAGCTTTATAATAAAAAGCATTGTTTATTAAAATAAATGTATACTTTCTTACGTTCTGCTACAGAATAACATTAAAATATGAATTATTCTTTTCCGAATAATAAATGCGATATATTTGTAATAATATTGTACATCTGAAAATAAAAATGAGTACTATTTACAATAAAATTGATTTTATAAATCACTTTACAAAGTATTTGACAATTTCGGTTGAATTCTCTAAAGTCGTAGGAACAACAACTGATAAATCGACATTTTTATTAACCGAAATTAAATCGCGACGAGAAACATGCTGAGTATCCACTGAACTGGCGACAGGATTTGTAATGTAACAAAATTTTAAATGCGGATCTTTGTAAGTATTTTCATGACGCACACTCGCGCTTGAAGTTCGACAAGCTGCCAAGCATATTTGAAATCGATCTAAGTTGCGTATTTTCAATTTCAAAATATCTTCACCTCGTCGTTTCTTTGAAGTATCCTTATTCCTTGAATCAATGTCCGATTTCTTTTTTATCTTTAAATGCTAAGCATTAAACAAAAAACAATTATTTATATAACAATTCAGAAATTAAATAAAAATATAATTAAATTATTCATTTTTTTTTATTTCATTGTGATACCTTAGCTGGATTTAAGCAACATGAAACGCAATATTCGTAAATTGCACAGCATCCCAAATAATTGCAAGATTTACAGCTATATAAATCATTTTTTATACTTTTGTCTTGGTCTACTTTGCAACATCCATTTGGTAAAATATCCAATCTTGGACAAACATATCCTCTGTCATCAACAATTAATGTTTTCCCCTAAATTAAAAATTTATTTATTCATTTGTTCAATAATAATAACAATAAATAAAACAATTAATTTAGAATTTACCTGAACGGAATTTTGGCATGACTTTTTAATAGAAGCATCGGTTTTATTTACATTGTAAACATCTTTTTCGGCAGAAATTTCGTTATCTATCTGATTCAAGGAATCGGAACTCCAAATTATTTTATCCGACACCAAGTTGATGTCATCATCATCCACTATATCGATACTGTTATCATCAATGAGACTTTTGGAGTTCGTATAATCATTACTACTTCTGAAGGAAAGACCTTTTCTCTATTCAAATAAAAATACATATATCATTTATTTTTGCTCCTTAAATGTAAACATTTGAAATATATAAACTTAATTTACTCACGTCTGAATATAAAGATAAGCCGCAATATATAACAGATAATGAGAAAATAATTCCCAAAATTAATCTTCGTCTAAGAATTCCAACCACTCCTGACCAGAGTGGCATAATTTAATAAAAAAATTTGCCGACGATGTTATTAATTTGTTAATTCCAATTTCCGAATAATTAACGAATAAATGCATATGGTATGATGAGATTGAAAGATCACCGATTGATAAGACATGTAGTTATTTATAAATAAAGTCTATTTTGCAAAATGTGAAATTGTTGTCTGTAAACAAAAAATTGCAAAAGGTTAGAATTATTTTGCATCGATGTAAATAATAAATACAATACGTACAATAATTTGATTACTGCAACTGTATAGTAAATGATTTAGTATAAAAATATTTGTTACTGTCCATAAACATTTCATCAAAGAAATATATTGTCTGTTATATTAATAACTATCAAAACAAAGTGTTTCTTTGCGAATTTGACGGCGAATGTCATCACGTTTTATTGCTGTGTTTTTCTTCTCGATGCTCGTTGACAGTCAATAATTCCAGTAAGCAATGCAAGATGGCGTTGAACGATAATTCACAAAAGTTCCAATAATTCAAAAGGACAACACATTTAGAACAATCATCTTTTTACAATTAAATGTAATCTATTTAAAAAGTTAGATGAAGTTAAATATTCGTGAAAAAGGCAGATAAAGTTACATATTTAAATAACAAGTAAATATTCCAGAAATTGCAAAATTAAAATGTTGAAATTTGGTATTAAATAAACGAAATTTATTATATTTCTATCAATTTGTCTGATAATGTTTCAGATGACTTATTTACTTATTTTCATTAGTTTGATTTATCTAATTGTGCTTACATTTATTGTGTTTGTGGTGATTGTATTTATTAGATACTGTCAACTGAATTCATAACGAAAGTTTCATGATTCTGCTTGTTAGTAAACAGTATTTTTTCGTCAAGTGAATTGCTATTTGAAACATTACACGTATTTCGTACATCGCATCGTTGGTGCTGTATATTTTAATTTAATGACAAAATAA
>JABFPJ010005096.1:0-12666 GCA_022817425.1 Gryon sp. ZL-2020
CATATCATTAAACCTCAAATTATTGCAACGTTTATCCTCGAGAAAATGTGGAACGTGTGCGCGCACACGCACATTTTGAGGTTAGGTTAGTCGGCAATTGTGAAACGTCTCAAGTGTCAGGCGCGCGCGTTCATATCGGCAATCGCCGTTTAGTGTTCGTTTGCGTCTTACGAACACGCCATCCTTCATCATCACTGATTCCAACAATCGTCATCCAAAACGTCAACAATCAACGAAATCCAGTAACACATAAATAAATACAACAAATCTGTCAGTTTTGTTTATTTATTATATTTGTTCAAAAAATTCCTCGGGGTTGGAAAATCCCGTGCGCGATTACGTAAGTTTTCATCGAGTTGCTTTCACAACTGTCATCGTCAAGTTTGGCATCACGAAAAAAAATGCCTCACAACGTTTCAACAATCGCACTTGAAACCCAACGCTTTCGGTGAATTGTATAAGGTTAGGTTTGAGTTTGTTTAATCGATTCGTGGGTTTTAGGTTTTTTCCACCTTTTTTTACTGTTTTATTATATTACATTTTTATTACATTTTTTATGTTCAAAAAATAATTAAAATATGGTGATTTTAGGTTAGGTTTCAATGAAAATCAAAATAACAACTTTTAGGTTAAGTTTTGTAGTGTGAAAGTAAAATTTTCCACGATTTTGGAAAATTTTAATACATTTTTTAAGTTAGGTTTTATATTATGGAAATAATAACAAAATTAATTATTTATAAATATGAAAAATAGTTTCAATTTGATAAATCTTGAAAATACAATTTATTTTGTTTAGTTATGGAGTCATTCTATCAAAAAATTCCATGCGTTATTTTCTTTTCATTTTTAATTACAATTTCTAAAAACAATTTTGTAGGTAATCATATTGTTTTTAATTAAAATCAAATACTTTCAAAGTAGTATTCAATTAATTTGATCCTACTTTTTTATTAGTCACTGCAATATTTCAATTTTAGTTGAAATAAACAATTACGTTTTACATCGTCATCAAAATTATTATATTGTAAATATAAAACAAAATTATTAAATTAAATTAAATTAAAAATTAAATAAAAAAAATTTACATATAAAATTTCATAGAAGAAAACAAATTTATATATCCTCTTTATATTTAACAACCAATATCTAATTTAATTAACTGATTATAATTTTTTATTTTTTTTTCAGATTATATTATACTTTATGAATACTATTTTAAATACTATTTTATATCATCATTATTACACTATTAATAATAAGTAACGTACAATTATTTTTTTAATACATTTTATTATATTTTTAAGAAAAAATTGAAATAATAAACTAATGATATTAAATTGTTTGCAGGAAACGAAGGTTTTCACAATTACGGGGCGCAACCGGGAAGCCAGGTGGGCGGGGGTGGGAACAGCGTCGGAGTGCCGGGCGGGCGTGGACCACCGCAGCTGAGCGGGATCCAGCCGTTGAGTCAGACGACAACGGGGATACCACCGGGAGGGCCCGGTGCCGGCGGACAACAGGCGCCGCCGCAGCCACCGACGCCCGGGGTGCAGTCGATGCAGCCGCCGCAAGGGCCCAATCAGACGACCACGCCGCCCGTTGGTGTACACACCTCAAGCGCACCCGACATGGGCAAACAACCACACATACCCACCAACCCTAACACCCTACCACCCTCGACCTATGGACAGGGCCAAAATCGCCCAGTTCCGGTAAAAATCATTTTTTGTATTTTTATTCATTTATAATTAGTATCATCCTTAAGGTGATTCTTCAACTATATAAGAGCAAAAAGGATAGAGTTAATGATGACTCTATTAGTAGAAGAAAGAAGCAATGAATTCGACTCAAGAATCACCTTAAAGAGACTTTTCGGTATAGAATTAACTTCAATTTCGTCAATGTTTCCGCAACTCTGATTGGTTGTATTGTTTTGATTTATTGAAAGTTGAAAAATTGAGTTAGTTTTCATCAAAGAATTACAGCTGGCTTTTATTTCTCAATTTTGATGAGTTATTTATTTGCATTTAATTGAAAGTGGAAAATAAAGTTATATTTTTGATCGAAGAATTAAAGTTAATTCATATGTCTTAAAATTGTGAATTCAAGTCATGGTTTTTGAAAATAATGGTAAATGCAAAAAATACCCATAATAATTCAAATAAAACATACAATAATTTTTACCAGCAACTCGATATTTTAAGAAATTCAATCAATTTTTCATTAAAATTTATTATTGTAACTAAAAATTAGCAATGGCAAACTGAAGTGAAAAAAGATTTAGACATTAAAAAAAGAAAAAGAAATTTAAAAGATGTATAATGTATATGAATAGACATAAAAGGCCAAAAATATATTAAAAACTGTAAAAATAATAAAAGGAGAAGGAAAAGTAGTTCTTTCAAATTAAATTGAAAGAAAATTGAATAAAATAAACGTGAAGTGAATTTTAATTAAAATGTCAGTAAATTAGATTGTTGATTAAAAGAACAATAACAAATAATTCATAATTATAATAATTATTATTAGCATCATCAAAATATATAATATCACACTTCTTAGAAGTGTGAATCCTTTCAAACATCTTTTAAACATTAAACATTTTTTGCACTCTCTTGAAAAATCATAATAGTAAAAATTAATTAAGCAACTTTAAATGAATATTTAAATTTTTTTTTCTTTTCGTAATTACAAATATTTCTTCGAATTAGAATCAATATTATCATAATTATTAAAGTTTTAATAAAAATTATGTTCATTATAATAATGATATTAACGAAGTAACTTTGAATTTTTATTTTCAAATTACGTAAATGTGCTTTGCTTAATATTTTATCGTTTAATTTTGAATGATAAGAATAAAAATAATCAACGAAGTTTTTATACATTGAAAATCTGAATTCTTAACTTAAACTTTAACAATCTAAATTATAATCGAAATAGTCAATAATTTGAGTATATAAAAGTTAAAACTTGAAAATGTAAAATAAACAAAAAAATGTTAAAAAATCACATTCTTAAACTTATTAAGCAAATGAACAGTTTAAAAGATGATAATTAAACAAAAATAATATAATTTTGAAAAATGAAATATCAAATTTTCAACGTGTGTATTTTATAATTTTTTGAATATTTATTATTGATTTTCATGTTTTATCATTTTATAAATATAAATAAACATGTAGAAATATGTCATCAGTAAATTAAGGATAATTATATAATTGAATTTATATTATTTTTTTATATTTTAATTTAACGTAAATCAGTATTGTGATTTTGAAACTGAAACTTTGCTATATAATAAGTGAAATGTTATTTTTCAATGTGTTCAATTTGAATGATACTTTATTTATCATTTAATTCTGCAAATAAATTATTAAAATATACCATAGTATCATTATATTGTATTTTACTAAAAATCAATAGCTTTATTTTGCAATTTCAAAATCAAATTTCTTGAACAAATCATTAAATTATAATATTAAATTTAAACAAATACTGAAATCTATAACATGATATTATAAACTTATAACCTAAATAATTAAATAACAACGAATAATATCACTAAAATAAAAAAAAAGATTATTTAAAATTTTTTCAATTCAATAAATCTCAAATCTTTCTTTCACATAACGTCATTTTTTAAATATTTGTCAACTAAACATGATTCACTATCAATTATTAATAAAAAATATAAAAGAATTACAAAAGTTAAATATATACTTAATATATATAAAATATATATATATTTATATATTTAATATACTAATTTGACAATATTTTGATTAGCAACAGTATTTCGCGACCGGTCCGAGGACGCAAACACCCCGAGGGATGCCCCATCGAAGTCAAGGAAACGCGGGGGCGACGGTTGTGAATATGCCGGTGGGTAACGGACAACAGGCCGGCATGTACCAGCCGCACACCCATCCTCCGAACATCGCCGCGATCTCGCCGATGAACATGCAGATACAACTGGGCATTCATCCGCAGCAACATCAGTTCGCAAATCCTATTCCAATGCAAAATGTGGTAATTATTTATGTTTAAAATAAATCCCCCCGAGTATTAGAGTCCCCCTCCTCATTTGTAAAAATACTTTTATCTGCTCTTCTTTCTCTCGCTATTTCTGTTGTATTACAATTTTACAATTACGTTTTTTACATTTTAATTATATAATACATTTTGATATACTTTTATGTGCTTTATACATTTTTTATGATATAAAATCAAATGTCATTTTAACATCACTTTTATTTTCATTTTATTTGACTTAAAAGATAGTAAAATGTTTGATTAAATTTTAATAAAATTGATATTAAAAGTATTCAAAATGAAGATTACAATTAAATAGTAATGTTAGGTTTGTAAAGAAAAAGCCCCAAGTTTGTCCCCGAAAACTCAACATTGATTTCACGAATTGCGACTCTATTTTTCTCTTCTTTTTTTCAGAATGCTGTGCCGCCAAATATTCGAAATGTAATTAATTTTACATCTAGATACTTTTCGATTGACCTCACTTTTTTCATCTTTTTTATCTTTCTTATATTTCCTTGTTTGTATAATACTAAATTATCAGTTTTTAGTTTTTGTTGTAAACGTACTTCCTGTCGATTACTGCCTTTTTTTTCTCGTAGATTTGAATGCTCGTTTATAAAATGTTTCGAAACAAAACTTCGTGAACAAAATGTAATATTCTTGTGCTTATGAATTGTTACTTTATTTCAAAAAGATAATTTGTTCTAATTATTATTCTTTATTTGTTTACAATTTATTTTAATTTATTTGTCTTAATTAATCCTTAGCTGATTGAATTGTTTTATCGATTAATTGTTTGCGCATTTTCTGCTTGAGAAAAGTTTGTCAAACACTTGAAAGCTGCATTGCCATTCAATTCGACCTCGTCGTTTTGTTTTAGTTTGCGCAGCCTCAACGGCATCAACAAAGTCAAATGTTTTATCCGCAGTTTTACCTGCCGCAAAACCCACAACATCAACATCAAGGATGTAAGTTCATTATGTAAAAAAAAAATAAAAAAAAACACACTTTTTTGCTAAGTATTAAACTAATTTCGATAATTTTGTTGCAGTCACTTTATATACAGCGCACAATCCAACAATAAATATGAGCAGGCAAAATGCGAATACAGTGAGTGGCGGTGCTCAGCATTCGGGTAGTCCTTTGGTTGGTGCACAGGGTACTTCCATTCCACCACAGGGTCCTCTGCAGCAACCGCCACAGGCTTCACCTTTGTCAATGGCCATGACAATTCATAATATACCCGGTAAATTAACCCATTTTCATGCATTATTTTTATTCATTCATTATTTATTCTCAGAATTAAACTTATGAATTAAACAGTCTTTTGAAAAATTATATCGTCAGAAGACTCTTTCTTATAAGAATAATATTAATAAATAAATCATTCTGTGACTCAAAGCAAAAGCAGATAAGTATATACACTTACCTGATTTTTTCTCTGAGCCACAGAATTAATCAAAATGATTATGAAAATTATAACAATTATAACAATTATAATATAATGATAATGTTGTTTTTTTTGTTATTAAATAGAAATATATCATCTCGCACACAATGGCGGAATAACAAACATGCAAAACAACCTATCAAAGAATCAGACAGTAAAGAAGGAAAATCGCGCGATACCAATTGTTGATCCGAACACGGGTAAAGTTGTTGCAACGAATGACAATGACAGCTCGTCGCATGGCGACGGCTCTAATACACGATTTTCGGCAAACACTGAGGTGAGCAACGTCCACGAGAACTTAACGCTGGATTTATCACTGTTGTGCAATCCTTTGACAACACCTTTTTATCTCATTCATCACTAATTCATCCCATAAAATATACTTGAAATGGTGCATACTAATGCTTTTGGTATACGTTTTATTATAGAAGTACTTCGTAATTTTTGTCGTTTTTGAAAATGAAAAAAGTAAATAATTAATAAAATAAGTCAATAAATAAATAAATAATGAAAAGAAGGAAATGTTTTGTTTGAGAGGAACATTGAAAAGGTCAGATTCGTGTTTCAATCGTATATTCGTTTAATAAAAATTGACTTTATCAACAACAATCTTCAATGTAATGTTTGATTACTGATTATTTAAGTATTCGTAAACTCAATGATTAGGTAATTTGAGATATTTTTATTTGTTGCTGATGATGAAGGAATTTTGATCATAACATCATTAAATGAACAATTGCAACATTTCATAACACGATGATAAATTGAAATCAAAATATTACAAATTTATTATTTTTTCTTAATTAGAAAACAAAAATGAGAATTTAATTTGAGTTTGTCGTCCATTTTTATTTGTTGTAAAATTAAATACGAGAAATTTTTGTAATTAGATTTTTACGAATACTTTTGTATCTTAGAGTTGGATTAGTTATTTAATATAAATTGAAAAACATAATTTATATGAAATAAATATAAAATTAAACGTTTATGCAAATATACTAAAAATTGTCAATTTAAAAGAAAATGTTTTACTGACTGTTTTACATTAATAAGAATAGGTTTCAGTTATGCAAATTAAATTCGAAAAAAATATATGAAAATATTATCTCTTTAAGAAAAGTCAAAAAAATTTTAAATTAAAATTAGGAAAAAGTTAGAAAAATTTATTTAAAAAAATACTGGCTTTGCAGATTTACATGAACAATTTTAATCACTTGCAATCTTTCATTTTTCAACTCCAAAACCCATACAGCAGAAATGAGCAATAGAATTACATTTGAATCTCACTGAAATTAACCAAACCTTTGACGAATAGGAAAACATATAAAAATATTAATCAATAAGATTAATCGAAAAAAATATACTTTAAGTCTGACTCTTGCTGTGCTTTAAGTAACAAATAAATTAAAAATAAAAATTAAAAAAAAAATGATTATTAAATTAATTTTATACTAAAATAATTGAAATAAATAAAATTTGAAAGTATTTCAGTTAATTTTGGAGAAAAAACTAGAATTAAATTAAGTTTTATTCTGAACATTATTGAAAAGTAATTGAATTTCAAGTAACTTTTACTTTTACATACAAAATCAATCATTATATTCAGAATTACTAAACAATAAGCACAATTTCATTCGTTTTGAAGATTTATACAATTCATATCACTTTTCATATACCCTAAATCAAAATCTAATAAAACTTACTGCAATTTAATAAATTACTATATTAATATGATTTAAAATTATTATATCATTTAAGATTAAGTTAACATTACCGATATTACGGATTTCTTAAATTAAAATAAAAAAAAATTTAAGTTACATTTAAAACCGGGAGCATCATTTTTTCAAATTTGTTTGTACATATTTTGATTATTCAACATGTTATTTAATATATTACTTAAAATGCATAATAATTTTTCGTTTAAGAAGTAAAAAATACGTAAAAATCATCTTATATTAATTTATTGTGAAAAACTAACAAAATTAACAAAAGACACTAACTTCGTGGCAGCAGAACTTTGCTTTTACTGTTATAAAAACAGTAATATACTATAAAAATTTTTAAAATACCATATTATACTTTGTATATTATTTAATAATATTCTTTTACATTGATGTTGAGTTGTCCTTAGATTGATAAATGATACAGTAATTTCATAATTAATTAATAATACACAAATTTCTAATTTAAAATGTATCTTATATAATTAAGGCCAAGTCCTAGTTTTGATTACCGACATTAAAGATTTCTTAAATTATAACTTAATGAATTATTAAAATTAATTTAAAGTTAATTTTAAGAGCAAAATTTGCTTACTATTTTTACTTACTTTAATCAATACAGAATCTTATTAAATAATTTATTTTTATTTTATCATGTTTCTAGTTTTTATTATCATTCTAGTTTTGAAAATGGAGAAAAACATAAAAGTTATTACAATTTAAAAATAACTAACGACAAAGTATTGCTTGTAGCTTAAAAGCTTATCCCAGAATTATAAAATCTCTGATTCTTGATTTATAATTGTTTGTTAAATAATATTATTTTTAAAAGGTAAAAATGGTTGATTTCTGGAATTTACGTAAAAATACTTAATTAAAATATACTTCTTTCCAAAGAAATCTTAAGAAATTCCTTTAATTATAATTATTAATTAATTAATAATATAATAATTTCTATATTTACCTTGTATTATATATAACGAATAAACAAAAATTCTTGTTGCTCATTTCTGCACATCATTAGCTGTTTTTATGATTTACTTGAACTGTCTGGAAGAAACCTTTTTAGTTGTGAGAGGTGTTTCGGCCAAGCTGGCGCAGCTCAAAACTGTGTTATCGTCTATCACTCAGCTGTGGTGATTGTTGCAGGATGGTGCGAGAGTGCGCGCGAATTTCGCCGAACAGGTTATGAAGTCGATGAGCGAGCCGTCGAAGGAGTCAACGTCGACAACGCCTTCAACCACCGCGACTGCCAGCACGACGATAGCATCGCAGCCAACAATAACCACAACCACTTCCACCTCGTCAATTCACGCGGAAGCAACGACAACAACTCCCACAACAACAACCATCACAACGAGTTTAACCAAACCGACGACAATCACAACTTCCACGACAGCCGCGACAACCACGACGACAACCGCGACGGAACAAAAGTCGTCGATTGTTGTTGAAGAGTCCAAACCCGCGATTGAAGTCGCCAAGGAAGAGCCAACGAAGGCTCCTGTGACGTCACAGTCGCCACCGCGACGAAAGTCACAGACGCAGACGAGTGTTGGGCCGATTGCGAAAGAGCCGGAGAGGAAAAAGGAGGACGAGAGGAAGCGCGAGGATAGCAAGGGTGCGAGAACCGAGACTACGGCGCATCATGCCCCGAAGACTACCAATGGCGAAACGGAGAAGGAGGAGACGAGTTATGCCAACTCGTCCAAGGGGGTTGATGGTAAGTTTGCTCAAGACTTTTCTTCTTTTTCTTTTGTTTTCAGTTTTTTTGTTTTTATATAAAAGCCAATTTTAATTGGCTTTAATGGTTATTTTATCAGATGGATACCTTTGGTACTTTTATTGATGTTTTATAATATCGATACTTTTAATATCTTGTATTAAGGATATTTTTTCCATATATAAAACACATTAACAATATATTATTCAAGAAATCATGTTTTGATCATATATTAATCTGACCATATATTGATCATATAAGGATTACTTTTGTAAACTGCTGATATATTGCTTAATATATGGTCCATATATGAAAAATATAAAAATGTATGTGTCAATATGGTATCTTGTATTTTCAATATACTGTCAATATATTGCCAGAATATTATCAATATATTGTTAATATATGAGCAATATATAATTCGCTAAAAATAATATATTGTAAATGTATTATTATTGTTAAAATTATTAACAATATATGGACAATATATTATTCTTTTTAAAAGGGATACTATTGATCATTATTTTATAATATATGGGATTTATACTTTGGTTACTTTCTCTAGATATTTTATATATAATATTTTATATATATCATCAATGATATTAGATACATTTAGCAAAGTTGCTAAAACTAACAAAACTTATAAAAATAATAATCAATTTGCATATATTATATAGAAATAAATAATAATAAAGTTGTTTAAATTTTGTTAGTTTTGTTAAATTTATATAAAAAAAATTGTATGAAGTACCTATGCAACTTGATCATATTTTTATGTTTAAACAAATTATTACTTATTATCATGTATTAATAATTTTGATTGATGGTATTCTTTAAAAACATGGATATTTTTTGTTTAACATTCAGAATCATGAAATATTTCTATAAGTCTATTAATTAAAATATACATAATTATTTTAATTAAAAATTAAAATAATTTAGAAATTCACAAAGTAGAATAATAATAATCAATAACAAAATTCAGTAAGATTCAAAGATTTGTATTAAATAAGAAATTTAAATTAGATTGTTTTTAAGAGTATAGTTGATTCCAACATTTTTCAACAAATAATATTTCGCAAAGGAGTTGAGGAAATTTTCGTTACATGATATAGTGAAACCGAAGTTGCTTGAAACATTAATAATGTAGCGGGAAATTTAAAATTGCCTTTACGTTTTTAAGTATCACGTACACTGTACTTTTTATTTATTTTGAATAGATATATTTCATGAAGTAATACAATTTTATTTCATTTCATTTATTAGTTTTTTTTTTAATTTGTATTTTTAACAAATATTGATTATTCTCCTTTTGACCCATTATTGCAACATATCACTTGCATTACAATTCCAATCGCACAATTTGAATAATTTATTTCAAAATATATCACTGCCGACTCTCTTTTGAATAAAAAAACACTAACAAACAGTTGCTTTTCATTGACTTTTTTTTGTCTTGAAAAATTGCGATTTTTAAAAATACATATTTCTAAACTTAAAAAATAGAAACAAAATATACAATATGTTCATAACTTTTGAAAATGTTGCACTTATCCATTCTTTTGTTGTATATATATTCTGCTATATTCAACATACATTTTTACATTTGATATGATATAATTTTCAAAATAGCCTAATTTATATTTCTATATTAATCATAACTGAAAATCGATTAAAACTGCATTGAAACTCGCGAGGAAATACAGTTACATTCATCATCCTTGAACGCGTTTCACCCAAGGCTATCCAGCTTCCTTTCCTTTGGTTTTTAGCGAAAGGATTAATGACGATTAAACATATATACATATATATATATATTTAATTATTAATTTATATCTAATATAAATAAAATATAATTTTAATATTTTATTAATATACACTTGGGATCAGTTCAATTCAAATTTCTTTATTTATTAAAAATGAAAAATCCCTTCTGAAGAGAAATTTTGAGCTTTCAAGTCAAAAGGAGAAAAATTGCATTTTGATTGTCATTTTTGTCATTTTTGCATAAAAGTCAAATCGGTTTCTCGGCCGAATCGTCTCTCTCAGATTAACTATACAAAAATACCACTATCTTATCAGTCGCGTGTTGCAACAAATGCCGCATATTTTTTGTGTGCCACAATTGCGAATTAATGCGAAACAATCTCACTTACTTGAAACCATTTTATTTTTCATTTTCCCTCTCTTTCTTCATTTCTCTATCTTTCTCTTCATTTTGTCTCAAATTCGATATTAAATTTCATTTTCTTTCATATTTAAAAAATTATCCAAATTAAATTTGAATTAATCAATTTATTTAATTTAACTTAAAAGTTTATTAATTAATAGTTAATGTAATTAAATTATTAATTTTTTATTAATATTTTTCAAATATAAAATTTGATAAAATAAAAATTTTTTATTCAACAATTAAAAAAAATTTAGTAAAAAGTCAGTTTTAAAATTAATTATTATTTTAATTAATTTTGAATTCAAATGTAAAACATATTAAACTTAATTAAATTTAAATTTTTAATTTGAAAATTAAAAATTTTGGAAACTCAAAAATTTTAATTTAAGATAAAATATTCCGAAGAGTAAATATTTTCACTCGTAATTGAAATCATCGTCAAAATAAATATCCGAATTTTATTTATTTTGATTTCTCACTGATTTTGAATTCAGCCATTTTTCGCCTCAGAATCAAAGAAATCAGTTTGTCATTGTCCTTCGTGACAAATTCAACATATTTTTATTACAAAACAATTTAAGTAACCAATTACATTAAGTACAAGATTTGCAACCAAAAGTATCAAGTTTTGACGTTATTTTCGTTTTCTCTTTTTTTTTCTTTTTTTTTCTCTTCGTTCGACAAACCGCGAGTGCTTTTGATTTTTTATTCGCAACAATATTTTAATCGACATTTTTATTTCTTCTTCAAAATGACGCTTCTTGTTTTGAACTTGCAAGTTTTTCGATTTTTTTAAATTAAGGCTCTTTGACGTTTAACGATCAAAAGTTGAATCTGCGATATTATTTATTCTACTGAAAAGACGTATTAATCATTACAATGGGACGACGTAAGTTTTTTTCTTTTTATTTTATTTTTTTTTATTTTTTATACTTTTTTTATTTGAAATTTCAAATCAAATTTAAAATTAATTAAGAAAATAATTTTTAGTTTTAATTATTTAACTTTGAAATTGTTTAATTTTTCAAAATGTCTTTCAATATGTTTTTTTCTACTTGAATTAAAATTTTAAATAAAAAAAGACAAAAATATAGACGATTTAAATTTTAATATTGAAAAATGTATAGAAAAATATTTTAATCATCAAAGACATTTTCCCCATTTGTTTTCGTGTTTCAAAATTCCATCCATCAAATATAAACAGTAATATTCAGTATTTTCGATATATTTTTGTTTGAATATGAAAAAGACAAAAAAAATGGAAATATTTGTATATGATATGAACAATTAAAAGAATCAACTGAAGCATTTAATTAAATTAACAATTTATACTGACAAGTGATTCAACATAAATTTTACTGAGATAGAAATGACGCATTTTTTGTAATAATAAAATGAATGAAATTATAATTTCGATGGAAACGTTCTGATTTCGACAATGCATTCTTATGCATGACACGATATTGACAATGACGTAATTATCATTTTTGCATGAGAACGAGTTCAGTTATGATATTTTACAATCATATTTAATATTTTTTAAACATATTTT
>JABFPJ010005097.1:0-12665 GCA_022817425.1 Gryon sp. ZL-2020
CCGTCAGGACCTCCAGAGCCACCGTCGGCGCTGTATAGGAGGCACCTGTTACCCCTCTCAGCGCCATTCTCTGGACGTGTCTCAGCGTCGGTAACGACGACTTGAGGTCCACCCGCGGCCACCAAATGATGGCCGCATAGCAAATGCGTGGTCTAATTATTGCCTCATAGATCCACTTCATTCTACTAGGAGACAGGCCCCAGTTACTGCCTATTACTCTTCTGCAAAGCCAGAGAGCTTTGGCGGCTTTGCGGGCCTGTAGATCCAAGTGCTCCTTCCAAGTGAGCTTAGCGTCAAGGGTAACCCCAAGATACTTAACAGACTTCGAAAGAGCAATAACCTGTCCTGAGAAACGAATTTCTCTCAGGCCAATGTGTTTTCTCTTCCTGGTGAAAAGCACGAGCTCCGTCTTTTTCGGATTCGCAGACAGGCCCGTATCTTCGCACCATTCAGACACCTTATGGAGGTTACTTTCCATAAGGTCAATAATGGTGTCAACAAACCTGCCCCTGACGAGGATGGCAACATCGTCGGCATAGGCCTGAATGTGTACACCGGAGCTGCCGATTTTTTCGAGCAGTTCATTCAGAACTAAGTTCCAGAGCAGCGGTGACAGGACGCCCCCCTGGGGGCAGCCCCTGTCAACCACAGCCCTGACCTGTGTGTCACTCAAGCTCACCATCAGTGACCTGTTGCTAAGCATATCAGCGACCCATCTTCTAATGGTTGAGCACACATCATGCTTAGCTAGAGCGGCATCTATAGACAATACTAAGAGACTCCAATACTAAGAGATCATCAATTTCAAACAAGAAATCAATTACAGTATCGGTACGAAAAATAAAACATAGTCATTATCGACCAAACCAATCATTTACAATCGCTCTTATTATTTCTAAAACTTGGTATAAATTCATATTTCCCGCTGAAGGCGAGCGTCGCATGGCGCGCGCGAGCGCGCACGCAGGCATTTTCTCGATGGTACCGAATTCGAATTGGAAAAAAATTAAAAAGAACGAAACGAAAGTTTTATCTTTAAGGTATCTCGTGACAAAATTCGGCTCCTGGAGAAATGCCCTGGACCCGGACAGAAACAAAATCAAAATAAAAAAAATATAATTTTTCTTACACGTGCGGTAAAAGTGCCTATTTCTCTCACTCCTATCAGTGGGAGAATTAGGCATTTCTCCAACTGTGGGAGAAGTAAATAGCGTTAGAGAAGTTAATGTCCCCCCCTCCTTCCCCTATTTGAAAAGAATTTTCAATTCAAATGCGCAACATGTTTACGTCTGTTAAAAACGCCGCGTCTAACCTTAAAATTTTGACGCACGTGCAATAATTATTCCGTTTGTTCATTGTTGCATTTTATATTTTGAGTGAATTTCGTTTTGTGCAAATTTCGTTTAAAAAATGGATCTGCCGGAAGATGTTGTTGCTATGGCGAATGCTGCAATAATTGAAACTTTACCGACTAAATCAGCAGAAAAATACATGAATTCATTCGACCACTTTGATAATTGGTGGAAATCAAAAAAAGTCGAGTCTCCGCTGGACGAGAAAGTCTTCATGGCGTATTTTTACGAACATGAAGTGGCGTAGGAACCAAACACCATGTGGGCCCGATATTCTATGATTCGTCATTATCAAGTTACGTCATTTCCCGTGGAGGAATTGACATTGGAAATTATTCGTTGTTGAAAAAATATTTAAAAAAAAGATCAAAAGGATATAAAGCTAAAAAGGCGAAAACTTTGGAAGCTGAGCAACTGAGAAAATTTGTGACTGAAGCTCCAGACAACGAATTTTTACTGACAAAGATAAGATGAAAAAGAATTTGTTTAATAAAAAAAATATATATTTTTTTTTTGTTTTTCTGTTTTTTTTTGTATTTTTTTATTGTAAAAAATTAGTTTAAAAATGTAAATTCATTACACATACAAATATAATAGTATATTTAATATAAATATTAAAAAATAAATGAAATTGTAGGTGTCGCTTATTTTTTCCGTTTTTGGCACATGCCGTTGCGACGAATTAGTAAATATGAAACTCGCAGACGTGCATAATTATAAGGACCTCTTTTACGTTGAAGTAAATAATACGAAGAATTACGTCGATAGAAAATTTACAATCGACAAAGAGTTTTATCCGATTGTAAAGAAATACCTCGATTTACGACCGGCAAAAGCACCGCCAAATCGATTTTTTGTTACCTACAACAAAGGTCGTTGCACGAGTCAACCCGTAGGAATCAACAGCTTCTACAAACAACCGAAAATTGTTGCCGATTTTTTAAAGCTGTCTGACGCGACTTCATACACAGGTCATAGTTTTAGGCGTACATCAGCTACACTCTTAGCTGTCGCTGGAGCCGATATTTTGACAATTCAGCGAGCGGGCGGATGGAAATCGAGTCAGGTAGCTGAAGGCTACGTAGATGAAATCACTCACGCATCGCCAAAAAATTGGCCGATTGATTGAAAATCGCATTTTAAATGCAGCGTCTAATGACCAAGTTAAAATGTCAAAATCAAAAAGTCTGTCAAAAGTGAGTTCCGCGACAGTAACATCAGGTAAATTAAAAATTCTACGAAAATGTATAATATATATTAATAAATTAAATAAAAAAAAATTAAACACTAAATTATATTTGATGTAGGTGCACTGATGTCTCCCATCATCGTAGAAGAAACTCCAGGCAATGCCAAATTCGTGGAAGAAACTCCACGAATCAATCAAAGTTCATCACTTTACGCAGGCAACACAAACAAACCAGACGAAATCATATATGATTACGTCACAGGTCAACTTACTTGGAAATCGACAAGAGAAATAAGTTAAAAAAACAACAAATGATTCTTCTACATTTGTTTCGGAAACTTATCCTCGTTTGCCCGTCGATGAAAATCCAGGCATGTTTTTATGATATTTATATTAAATTAAGCTAATGTTTATTATTATTTATATTTATTTGTTTTTATATATTTTTTAAGGTTTTAATGAGACAACAAATATAGTTGACGGATCAAAAAAAAACAGATGTAGTGTCCAAAAGCTCTGTTGCAACAAATTCGACGATGATTCCAGCGGCTTAGGAAGCTTTTTTCACTGAAGCTTCGAATTTTGACGACAGTGTGTTTTTAGACATCGATTTAAAAAACTTTGAATTTTAAGACACTTCTTCCAAAGAATTACTTCCTTTCATTCTTCATGTTATATTTTTTTAATTTGATTCATGCTATTTTTAATCAACAAAGATGTATGTATGTTCATTTTTAAAATGTAATTTAACTTGCGATTCAGATATAAGACTATGTGATAAAACATTGCTTAAAGCAAATTGTATATTATAGTCTTTTATTTGTTAATTATAAAAAAAATAATAATTTAGTCATACGACTGTGATAGAAAATTTCTGTAAAACAAACTTTACATTTTATTGTTTAATATGTTAAATAAAAAAAAAAAAAAACTTAATGTAGTCATATGACTGTGATAAAAATAATTACATAATCAATTATTTAATATTATTTAATATTGTATCTGTAATAGAATAAAGAATTTAATGTTATCAACAAATATGATTTTGTCCTTTTTTCTTTCTTTTTATTACTGTTTACTTTTTTCATTCTTTTTTTCTTCTTTATCTTTGTAATTTTTTTCTCTTTTTTACTTTTTATTTTCTTTCTTTTTTAATTTTTCCTCTTCCTTTTTTTTTGTAAATATACTATTTCTTTTTATTTTTTTTACTTATTTTTCTTCTTATTTCTTTTTACTTCTTTTTTTCTTTTTTTATTCATTTTAATATGCAATTTAATTTTTAAATTTGTATAATTTCGTGTCTCCATTATCTTTGTACTTTCTTTTCCCTTTTTTTACTTTTTATCTTCTTTCTTTTTTACTTTTTCCTTTTCCTTTTACTTTAAAATTTTCATAATGTATATTTTGCCGCACTTGTAAGAAAAAATATCATACTTAACTGGTGGGAGAACGTAGACACTCACTTTTACTTTTTATCTTCTTTCATTTTAACTTTTTCCTTTTCCTTTTACTTTAAAATTTTCATAATGTATATTTTGCCGCACTTATAAGAAAAAATATCATACTTAACTGGTGGGAGAACGTAGACGTTCCCCCAACACGTGCTTCTCCCACTAGTTCAGTAATATACTATTAATGTTATACAAATTCGAACGCGACGAGAAGCGTCACGTTACAAGCTAAGTTTGCATTACAATTTTTTCTCCAAAAAACTCCCAAATTTTGACTTATAATTTAGATACTTGATGCTGTGCCGATAAAAATTTGAATGCATTTTTCAGTGACGTTATTTTAAGAATAATCATTGATTTATTCATTTTTCTTTTATCGGCCTGCAAATTTTAGGCAGTTAGCTAACCGCCTGATGGGCATCAGGCCACTAGAATAGTAAACATCTATTATTCTATTTTGTTCTATCTGCCTGAAAATTTTAGGCCGTTAGAAGAATCATAAGCGTTACGAATATTCAAAGTTTGGAATTTGTCTTAGTCTTAAACAATAGAATATAATTAATCGTCAAGAATTTGACAAAAAAATTAATGAGTACTTTGATCATCATAACAGTAGCAATCGGACGGTTTGGAACACAGCGCAGGAAATAATTGTAATTGACGCATTAAACAAAGACGGATTTTTATGTAATTCGCGTTGTCATTCAAGTGGGCCTTGTTGCAACAAGTAGTTTTTATTTCTTGTTACTTCTTTTTGTTACTTTGTTTTTTGTTACTTCATTTTTCAATTTGTTATTTTTTTAAAACTTTTTTTAAGTTATTTTCTTTTTTTTTGTATTGTATTAATACACATATTAATTTGGTGAATAAATGAGCAGCCATTTTCGATAAATCATTGATGAAATTATATTACCAAGTCCTTTTTAGATAACTTTAAATGTTTTGATTCTTTTAACGGCCTAGAATTTTCAGGCAGATAGAAGAAAATAGAATAATAGATGTTTAGTATTCTAACCACATTAGCAGTTAGCTAACCATCAGGCGGTTAGCTAACTGCTTAAAATTTTCAGGCCGATAGACGAAAAATGAATGCATCAATGATTGTTCTTCTAACGGCCGGCAGTTCGCTAACGACCTCGGAATTTCGCTAACGGTCTGAATCTTCTATCGGCCTACGACATACATACCTATTTTAACTATTAATATATAAGTCAAAAATACTATTATTGTTATTGTTTGAGAACGCGTTTCGAAAGATCGGGTCAAGAACCACGGCTGAAAAATAAAATGAACATTTGAAATTTTATACATCACGAAATTAAAAGCGCTTTATTTTATTCCAAAACTTTGATTATTTCGTCCCCAAAATAATAAATTCATCAATATACGCATAGATAAGACTTACGCAAGTGATAACATGCACACGCCCTACTCCATGCTCGCGCTGGAAAGCTAGAGTACGTGCGAGCCAAAAACTCACTCATTAGATCAGATGCATTTAGGTTGCCAAGCGGTCAAGAAGCAATAGCGAGTATACACCCATCCCGAGTTACCTTTTCCTATTTTTCCTTGTCGCCCGTCTGAGGAGTCAAGCTTCTCGCTCCCCAACGTGGCATCTTTCCCTTTGTCAAATGTGCGTGGACAAAGATACTCGCTTAACCTAATTTCTTGCAACTTTATTATTTTGAAAACTTTCAAATTTTGATTTTCTTTATCATGCTGAACTCTGCATTGCACCATTTTGCTGTTTTTTCCGCTTTGTCTTTTTGTTTGTTGCTGAAATTGTTCCTTGCATAATTTCTTTGCTCTTTTGATAAACTTTTACTTTATTTTTTTGTTCATTTTCAAGTTTGTATTAACTCGTTTTTAATTAATGGTTGCTGCTTTTCCGCTTTGCAATCGCCACCACACTGAGGAGTTTCGTTGCTATCTATTGCTGATTATTTGCTTCGTTTTCCTTTCTTTCATTTTTGTTCAAAATTCATTGGAATGGACACCAATGATCAACATTACGAATTTTGCTTCATTAATTTCGCTTTTCATTTATTATTCATAAGCTTTCCATAATTTACTTTAGCATAGTTTTGGCCTTACTAGGTGGTAAATATAAAGAATTGGCCATAATTATGTCATAACAGGCTTACAAAGACACTGCACTATCATAAAATAATCGTGTTGTATATAATATAAATGTTATTATAATATAAATAAATTGCAAAAAAATTAAAGCCATATTGTGGCCATGTTTTGCTCTCATCAGCTGGTTTTAATAACCAGTTAGCCATAACTATGCCATAAGAAGCTGATAAATAAGCTTTTATCGTGTTAAGATCATTATTAAAGTACAACTGATTGTATAATTTTTTGTATGTTGAAAATTAGCATTTGTTCGTACCTGAAAAAGACACGGTAATGCTGGGTAAACAAAAAACGATTTTTTTCTCGTACTTGGCCAGAGACACTACCGTGTCTCTTGATACAGCTGAAATTTAGCGATGTCAAACTTTTCTAACACGCAGAACTTAACAAAAAGAAGCAGCAGGCTTTGCGAACAATTATAATGAGAAAAATATACATTTTCACTATTTCTTTCTATGTGATCATTTTTCAATTTAAATCAAAATAAAAAATTTTTCGTTAGATGATGAAAGTATATGGTACTATTATGTTCATATCCAAATTTATTTTTGCAAACAAACATTTTTATAAACATACACAATCATTTATTTCATGTTATAAATTATATTATTTTACATTTTACTTTTAACTTTTAACATATAAAATGTCTCAAATTGTTTTGAAATTGCTTGGTTTTTATTCTTATTTTTTGTATACGTTATGCAAATGAACTTGAACCTCTTTTCATATTCAACATTGCAACAATTTTTTTCAATATCCGAATCATTTGAAGAATAAATGTAATATATTTATTTCGAATCTCAAAATAATATTAAGTGATAAACGTAAAAACGATATCACATCTATAACGATGGATGTAAGATGTATATTTTCAATACAGAAGGTAAAATTTAAATGCGTATTGTAAGACAATCTGTAGAACTCATAAAAATCTAATTGTTCCGATAAAGAATATAACGTTCACTGTATTTTAAAATGCTTTTATTAAAGTTCTATGATGGTTGCAATCCGCCATGTATGACCTAATTGCTTATACACAAAAATTCATGGATTTGAAGCCCAAGCGATATATGCGTATACTGTGCATCCGATCAATCGTGTTGATTTTTTTTTCTTACCGATATTTTGTACATATTGATATTTGAAATTAAAGGAAATTTATCGATTCTTTAATTAAATATTATATATATACATATATATCATTTTAATTCGAGTATACTATTTATATTTTTACATGATTTTATAAAAATGTATCAAAAATGTGAAAAGTAATATTTTTATTTAATCACCCTAGGTTGATTCACATTTTATATTTTTGAACCATTTTTATGAACATTAAAAATTTGACAAATTTGTCAAACAAGATCTATTATTAATTTTTTTCTTTTATATATATTTGCGACATTGTAAATTTTAATAAAATCAACATATTTAATAAATAAACATTGATTGGAACACAAAAGAAAGTTGTTTATTCCTTTAATTACATTTCGTTTCAATTGCATTCCATATTTATAAATGTAATTTCGTTTTCATTGATAGCTTATTTGAATGCTTTCGACCGATTTTTTCTCCTGTTGAATTTTGAAAAAGTGGCACAATTAATGTGGAGGATGGCTGCAAGAACAAGAATATTTACCGTCTGGATTGGTAATTGACATTCCTACATTCGTTTGTTGGCAAAAACAGCTCTAACAAACACAAGATACAAAGCCTTCGATTCTCTACTCTACATGAGAGTACTAAAACTTGTTGAACTTTTAGTAGCTAGCGTGAATGATTAAAAAGGAGACGGAGCCTTTATAAATGAAAAAAATTTTTCTTTCTTTATGTCTATGGTTTTTTTCATTCAAAATAAATCATTCAAGTTAGACCTGCTTTTTTAATCAAACGTCAGCATTTTGTCGTAAACTAATGTCTTGTCTTGTCTTTTATTACATAACGTTATCGACTAAAAATTATGTTGCTTACGTTCTAAAACAATTTTTAGAACGATTTATAAAGAAAATAAATAAAATCAACATAACTTTGAATTCTTTGCTCTTATGCTTGCCATCCATCAAAATCAGAGGTAACATTTAACTGACTTATACGTTTTAATATATAAAAATCATAAAAATAATAATGCCTACATATGTAGTATACTATATAATCAAAGCGCACTTAACATTTTTCATGTACATAGACATTAAATTGTACTCAGAAAGAAAATTTAATTAATATCATTAACTTCGTCCAAATTGAAACAATTCAGCGTTTATTAAGACCAGATTAAAATGTATTTCAAAAAACAACCCTTAAATTGAAATTTGCGAATAGATATATATTATTAATTGAAATTAATAATACATGTTCAATATTTTAATCTTTCAAATGTTCATTTAAATGGACTTAAAAGGTTTAGCATAACCATTTGCACAAAAATGTAAACACTTAAAATTAGGTATCAAGCAGATAACAATCAAACTCAACATACAAATGAAGATTTATTGTTGTAATGTTTAAATGTATTTCAAGTAAAAATACGAGACAATAGTCCTGCTTTTACTCAAAATAATAAATTATTGAATGTAACACTTTTTTTATAAAAAATGATCAAACATTCTTGTTAATATTCCGTTGTGTAAATTATGCGAAAATTGTATACATAATTGAATAATTTTTTGTATAACTTAAACAAAAAAATGTAAATGCAGATATTGCTTGTGAAAAACAATTGAATATTGCAAAATTATTAAAAAAGAGAAGGAGACTGCATACTTTTCATGGAATTCTCATGTCCTTTGTTTCATTAACTTTGAAGCAATTAATAGCTATGAATTTATACAGTTGATATTTTCAGCAAGACAAAAAAATTTATTAAGAATAAATTATCAAGTTAAGATTATCTAACTAATATATATAAATATGAAAGTATGTTAGCTTGTTTGTTTGGTTGGTTTTATGTTTGTTTGTTTGTTTGTTCGAGCATCCCGCAAAATCTACCTAACCGATTTCGTTCAAATTTGGAGAGGAACTAGCTGAAACTCTCGAAAGTATCGTAGTCTATATAAAATTGCGATATATAAAGTAGTTTATGAAAAAAAAATTTCTTCCGATTTTTGTCAGGGGGTTGTAAGGAAGTGGTTTGAAGTTTGTTATCGAGGTTGTGCGTAGGTTCTCAAGAGCTTTGCAGACAATGTTCAAAATAAGGTAAAATATGGTCCAATTAAGGCCAAATATGGTCCCAATAAAGTCAAATATGGTCACATTAATGCCAAATATGGTGCCAATAAAGACCATTTGTCAAGTTATTAAGGCCAAATATGATTCCAATAAGGTCAAATATTGCCTCATAAAGACCAAATATGATCCCAAAAAGGGCAATATTTGTCAAGCTTTTTTCTATTTCATGTGTCCTTATTCAAGCCAAATATGTTCCTCTTAAGGTCAAATGTGGTCTCAATAATGACCATATTTGTCAAGCTTTTTTCTATTTCGGGTGGCCTTATTAAGGCCAAATATGGTCACTAGAAGTTCCAATATAGCCCCAATAAAGCCAAACATGGGTCCAACAAGGCATCCTGATTATCGAATCCACATATTACACTTATATCACGCCAGGTATTGATTTGGCCTGACCGAAATTTCGTATAATGGTATTTCACTGCATGGTATTGCCACCAATGGTATTGCACAAAAATGCTGAAAAATCGGATTATTTCTCACTCATTTGTTATTAACTTTTCGAAAAATTATTTAAAACAAAATTCGTCAGTAGCGTTTGTAGAGAACTAAGTTCTGAACATTCTAAAAAAAATAAAAAGTTAAATCCGATGAAAATTGGGAATCCAGGAGCATTTTGTAGTTGGAGAAAAAGGAGAAATCAAAAACTCGAGAAAAACGGATTTGAAGTTTTACTTGAACTTTTTTTCAGTCTACGGTAATAATTTCTTACTTATACATTATACTTTTATAAACAATATTAATCTGCAATTCCATCTTCAGCAGTTTTCTTTCGGATTTTTTCCTTTCGTGCAAAGCGACTCTCTTTATTGCTTCACGCGATACTGCGTTTTACACAATAAAAGAAACACTTAATCAGCAGAACGAATATTGGTTTGTTTATAAATCACGGCGACTGGTTCCAATGTAAACAATGGAATTCACTACTTTTTAGGCTACCCAAAGGCATTTATTACTTTTTTTCAATTAGTTATAAACAAATTTTTGTTTGTTTCTGTTGTTGTTTTAAATAACAACAACAGAACAATATTTACTTATTAAATAACAACGAAACAATAATAATTAGTAAAATAAATTATACAAACTGGTGTTTTAGGTTGGAATGTTAAAAAGCGGCGATTCCCACGGAGAATCGTTTCGACCGTCCGTGCACTGTCGCGCATTATTGTTAATTTCACTGACATTTGTGATCAATTTGCAAAAAACAAAAACGTCACATGAAAGAGAGCATTTGAAAGTATCCGAAAATGCAAAAAATATTTTTCAGTTTTTTCTTTAAAAATTAGTCATTTTGGGGTTGCTAGTGCCCTTAAACTAACCTGATATTGAATAGACTTATTTTTATTGTATTATTACATTAAAATTACACTAAATGTAATAAGAGCTTCTGCAAATTTTTTCATTGTTTTCCCATTTTTTTTAAATAGTGCAGGTTAGAAGAAAAAGTAAATTGAACTTCAATTCTTATTGAATTATGTAAAGCTATAATTAAAAAAGATAGAAAGCTTTCATGCAGTTAATCTAAAAGTTTATGTTTAAAATTGAAAATTTACAAAACCTTAAGTATTACAGGGACAAATGAAAAATTGCTCGAAAAATTATTGCACTTTTCATTGGAAATTATTGCTTTTTCCATGCATTTTTTTATATACATTAACTTTTCATAATATTTTATGGAAAAGTTCCTATCCTTCTGTGTCCGCCTTTTACGTCATAATCTGGCAACCATACCATATGCTACTGAAAGTTCAGTAAATTTGAAACTTAACACATAACTTTTTAGATTAATTATGCTCTGCGTGTATAGAAAGCTTGTAATTGGTTTCGCGATTACAATCCTCGGCCTCGCCTCCGGTGTAATCTTCGTTTGAAAAACCGAATTTACAATTTTATCTGCCTTGGCAAAAATATACTATTGACAGTTTCATGACTTCAAAATTTTTAGTACCGGTGCGTTTTTTTATAAATCATATTTTCGATTTCCTTGAAACAAAAAGTATCGTTTGCACCATGGGAAATAAACGGAATTTTTTTGTGTATTTGCTCATAAAAGTTATAATAAATAAGTTATTGCGCTGGCGAAGCCAGGGCTTAGCGAGGGCTTCACCCGGGCGAAACCCTGTGATCCCTTCCCTATGACCGTCCCTATTTCCACCCGAGGTATTTCTGTGGACCCTCTCTGGGCTCCCTATGGACACCCTATGAACCCCTCCTACTACCCCTATGATCCGCCTATGACTTCCCTATACAACCCCCTCCCCGAAGTGATGAAACCATGGCTTAAAATTTTTTGTCTAAACATCAAATGTATATATCGCAAAAAATATAAAGCGTACGACAATTTTGTGGTCTTGGGCTATATTCCCTCAAAATTTTATTCAAATTGGTTCGGTACATTTTCCGCGATGGTCGTACAAACAAACATCCATACATTCATATTTATATATTTACTAGCTGAAAACCCGGCTTCGCCTGGGTGAAACTGAGACCCCTTCCCTATGACCGTGTATGTGTCCTGTCTAAATCCCTAGTTTCACCCGAGATATTTGTATGGACCCTTTATGGGCTCCCAATGACCGTCCTATGAACCCTTCCTATTACTCCTATGATCTGCCCATGACTTCCTTATGGCATCCCTATAACACCTCTCCCGAAGTGTTGAAGCTATGACATAAATATTTTCTTTTTTCAGCAATCATAATCAAATCATATCAATATATAATCAAATTTATATATCGCAAAACTATAAAGCCTATGACACTTTTGTTGCCTAGGGTTATATACCCTCAAAAGTTAGTTCAAATCGGTTTGGTAGATTTTCCGTGATGCTCATACAAAGAAACAAACGAAAAAACAGAAAAATAAACAAACATACATATATTCATATTAATATATTACTGGGATACTCCTACGGACCTTCTATGTAGGACCATGTGTAGGAAGCCTAAAAAATGCGTGAAAGGTTTTTGAAAAAATTTCTGAAATAATTATGAACATTGTATGAGAACCTCTTTACAACCTTCGCACAATCTCGAAAACTACAAACCAATTCCTAAAAACTTTCTGAAAATTGTCTGTAAACTTCCTTTAAACTTCCTGAAAGCTTGCCGAAAAGTTCTTGAAAACCCCCTGACAACTCCCTGACAACTGCCTGACAACCCCCGGACAACCCCCTGACAACCTCCTGAAAACCTCTTGACGACCTCCTGACAACGCCCTGACCACCTCCTGACAACCTCCTGACAACCTCCTGACAACCTCCTGACAACCTCCTGACAAACTCCTGACAAATTTATATATATCCCATAT